>JANHOG010000090.1:0-27951 GCA_027627325.1 Phlebia brevispora
CCCGCCAGTCCCCGCCAGTCCCCGCCAGTCCCATCACTATACCCCTGCCTCCATCCCCACTTCTCGTCCCTAATCTGCCGCTCCTTGCACCGAATAAATAATGCTTGCAATGATTGTATGCGCTCCGCCCAAGAAGATCACGATTTGCGTGATTGCCATCAGGGATCTGCGAGACGTGCCGCGTCGCGTCACGTCATAGGCGCGTAGACATCAAGGCGCGTCCGAGTACCAAGAAAGTCGAACTCGAGTCTCCGCTGGTGGGGATGTTTGGAAACGATGCAGAATGATAATAAACATCTTGTATTGTCCGTCTTCATGCGATGGTGCCGATCTCTTGACCAATAAATATGCTGCTGGGTATCTATACTTAGTGCTAACAAACTCACTCACACTATAAGTAACGTGTAAAGACAGAAGTACCAACATACTTACCTTGCAAATGTCCATTCCATGTAGTATCCATTGCTAGTCTCATTTCCTTTTCGCTCTCTGCAGGCGTTATAATCAATGAGTGCGCAATGCCCAGGTCTCACTGAAACCAGACTTACTGCCTCCTTCGCTGCCTCCTTCGCCGCATCTTCGAAACACTGTATACAATACATCTCAACTTACTATATACCATGAGAATGAATGAATCGACTTACCTTGAGCTCGTTCTTTTTCGAGGGAATTGAAATAAACATTGAATTCATAGGTACTCCCTTTAGGATGTTTGGCCTTCCAAGCACGCCCTGCAAACCCTCTGGGCACAATGATTGCATCGGAGTCAACTGACAATAATAAGAACTGTTACTCACCGTGCCGTTTGCGCTGTCCCTGGACTGAAAATCTTGCTCTTTGCGCCAGTCATCTGGAAAACTGTTCTTAGTAGAATTAGTTTAATGCATGCTAATATTATTTAATTATAATAGATTATCACTTTTTATCACTTTTTGTCATTTTTTATTTAAAAATTAGTTAGAAATTAGCACAAATTATCTGAAAATTATCTACAAATTAGCACAAATTAGCACAAATTAGTGTAATTTAGTAGCATTTAGTTCAAATTAATTACAATAAGACTTATTCTACTTAAACTGGGTTTCCAGATGCAGGTTCTGCCTTTTTACCTGCTGCTGGAGTTGTTGCACTTGCGCTGGATCCTGCGAATGTATAGTCCTGCCTGTCTACCCTCTGAGTGTCGCCAGACCCAGGAGAAGACCCAGAGCGAGCACGCTGCCCAGAATCGATGCCAGTAGAAATGTTACCGTCAGTCGAAGGCCGTCCCAAATCTGATGTCCGCGCCGCAGGCACACTGGCTCCTGAGGTCGAACGAGTGTTCGCGGAGCCAGATCCTGCTCGAAAGGACTGCACAGCCACAGTTTGAAAAGTATCGCCATTGCCATTGTCGTCGCCTTCGTTGCTCGAAGTGTATCCATTTGCAGTATTTGTGCTGTTGGGACCGCCAGAGGTGTTTCTGTCGCCTGAAAGACTGTTGTCCCCAGAGCTAGTATTGCCGCCAGTAGATATGCTGCCGCCAGTAGATGTGTTGCCGGTAGACGTTGGATTGCCACTGTTGTTTGTGCCAGGCTCGGTGAATAGGTCCGTGCTACGAGAGGCAGTCAGTGATGTATAATACAAGGACAGAAAAGCTTTACAAAGGGTCTTCAAGACGCAAAGGCCTCGTCTCGGCCCTCGACTTGTCTGCTCCAGCTTTGCGTTCCTTGCCTTTAGATGATCTGCTGGATCATTTTGCAGGGTGCTGTTCGCTAGGATTGCCCATCGCGGGACGCTTACTTGTGCTTGCTGTCGAGGGACCTTGCTGGGTAGTATCAGCAGCCTGAGTTGCATTGACTGCAGCCAGCTCTTGGTCGCGCATGCCTCTCAGCTCTGGATGCTTGCTGTGCCACCCAGGATATGTTGCGATCACCAGTTGCTTCGCCTTCCAGTGATCCTCACATAGCGCAAGTTGTGGGAACCGTTCTTCTGCGAGTTTGACGAACTCATTTCGGATGCCTAGCGGGGCATGAGACTCCCAAGATTTCGGCAAGGGGCCCTTGAGGTCGTAAACCAGTTGATTGTAGAATGTGCCGCACCAGTTGCATATCTTTTTGACATATTCAGCTGGGACCAGATTGCCATACTCGTCTTTCAGGAAGAAGTACTGCGCAGTCAGCGCGGTGACGGCGGCCATGTAAGGAATACCCCCAGTTCCACTGTAGTTAGCCTTCTTATAAAAGTGCAGGTTGTTGCGCACGGAGTCTGAGACGTCAAGAGAAGGTGGCAAGGCCAGAGTTTCCCACATCGAGTACCAAGGAATCGTGTCGCGGCCGCCAAGAGTGCCTTGAGAGATGCGCTTGTGCACCTTGTCTAATGTCTCTCTGCAACGAAAGCCGTAAGTGAAATATACCTACAAAGAGCGCACTTACTGCACGTCGCCGATGCTGTTGTATATATCGATCACTTGCTCAACCAAATCTCTATAACTATCGCTGATAACTGCATGCATCAGTTCAATACTACCTTATACAGGCGCATATACTCACGTTAACGAGGTGATTTGAAGCTCTTTTTGTGCGAGTCTTCGCTCAAGAGATTCTATGGCGTTATCTCCTGAGAATACAGGAGTATTCTAATGGAATAGTCAATGGGGGACATCACTGCGCACAAATTAAGGTCAAAACTTACTCGCGAGGTGATTACAGACGGAGACACGCTAGGCGCAATTGAGCGTCCCAAACCTGCATAATGCGAGCCTGTTCCTGCTAAACTATCACTGCGATTAAGATTAGCAAGGGATTGTCCTATAGACGACTCCCTGAAGACCGTGTTCCTTGCCCTCGACCTGGACCTGTCTGAATGGTGCCGACTCGGCTGGCGGCCCATTTCGTCAGCATAAAGATCATCGTCAGAAGAAGGCATGGTGACAATTAACGCGCCAGACTCAGAAAATGAGATCCCAGGGGCGAGCTAAGCTACTAAAGTGACGGTGAAGTGGTGGTAGGAACAGAAAGACGATGCCAAGGGGCGAGCGCTAAGCGTGCTTTCCGCATTCATGTGAAATTCCCGCGCGTGCATCAATATATTCAAGTCTTTCTAACTCTATCACGCACATCCATCGTCTTTTCTAACTCTATCACGCACGTCCATCGTCAATCCTTGATCGCACATCTCGTACCTGGTTCTCTGTGCTTTTGGAAAATGGCTGACCTGCCACCGAAGGACGCCATCTCTTCTGTTGTCGACACCGATAGCCTCGGCAGCTACTGCGCAGACCTTCGCAAAGACTTGGAAGACTTGGAACAGCTCTGCGCACAAGCTCGACGTACTGACAAGCCACTTCCCAAGTCCGCTTTGTTTGATTTCGCGCTGCGCTCGGCATATCTCGCTCTCTACGGTGTCAAAGCTAGTGAAGAACTGTTAAGTCTCGCCTATCGTGAACCGCCTTTCCATGAAGATATCAGCACCTACTACAGACGCACTCGCGGACCCATCTACGAGATGCTCAAGAAGATGCTCGATGTTCCCGAGCACATTCTGGACGAGTGGTCCCAAGAAGTATATGAGACAGACATTGCTGGATTACGGTATGCACTTTTCCCTTATCTCACGCGCGCGTATGGTTTACATCGGTATCACATAGCGACGACTCGAACCCTGCCAAGCGTGCCCCTGAAGAACTTCCCAAGTCCGCCGTACCCAAGTTGCAGCGCGGCGAGTCTCCCCAGCTCAAGCGCTCCGTTTCTCCTTTGAGCGCATCCACTTCCTTCGAACGCTCCTTCGATTGCAAAGCCCCTCGCACGAGAGAAGAGATCTCGATGTTAACACGCAAGAAACGAGTGTTACCGAAGAGCTGGACGACCACCGAGCTCACCGACGAAGACGAGCGCTTTAATTACAAGACGCGTCGCACGCGTGTTTAGCGCGTCAGGCGCCCATCGTCTGCATAGCATATAGACAGTCCCCCACCGTATTAATTCTCTTTTCCGTCTTTTAAAGACTTTTTGACGTGTTAATATGTATTATTAAGCGTGTACTGTAATTATTACATTGAGGTATTAGGAATTCATGTTGGTATTGTCATCCTCTGAGATACCCGCCAATGTCATCACATCCAAACCCATCTTTTCAACAATGAATACCCGTCTGTCATAGCTCCCAAGCCTTCTAGTATTGGGATCAATGTGGAGGACGACGCCTACGATGGAAATGATGTCCGTGATACGAATAATCGCATATTGATCCTGGCGTTGACATGACCATACGGTACTTTGAGATCGGTTCCAGATTGTGTCGTCGCGATCGCCGTAAGTCTTGAGCAAGGCGAAGGCGTGTACAGCCGTGCCAATGGTAATCTTGAAGTAATATTGCACTTGTCCGAACGCATATTCAGCCCCCGAGGGCCCTGGTAACCGATACTGTGTAATAATAATCAAAATAATGATATACATCGAACAGGAAGAGTTACCTTGATGTTGCTTGCGATTCTGGGATTTTCTCGCCATTCTTCAAGCCATGTAGACCTTCCTATTTGCCCGTTAGGTAAGGTAATCCTGCCCCATCGCAGAATAGTCGGACAATCAAACCAAGCGGCGGGGATGTGCTGCGAGATCGAAGGTGCGTTCCTCGCAAAATCGAGAACAATGTCCATTTCAGCGGGCAGAACTTTGGTCGGCCTTTTTTCGGCGGGGCGAAGGAGCACGTAGCCGTCGCTGAGGGGAATAGCACCACGCGGAAGAGGCTTGGCACGTTCGAGTTCCGGATACATTCCTAGGAGGGCGCTGATCTGCGCACGTCGCAAAGCGCGCTCAGAGAGGTTACGGTACAGGTTAGACGGTTGCCGGAGCTCGCGCACAAGTTCCCCAATAAGTCGCTCCATCGTCCACTGTGAGAGAATGATATACGGCCCAATGCGGCGAGTCTCGCGGGCCATGTGTATCAGAGCGTGAATGCTGTATCGGACGAAATGGAGGCGTAGCAGGGTTGCGGTGGTAGTACAGGCATTCGTACTCTTCACAGAATTTGATCAGGAGCTTGTGCGCCTCTTTGAGCTGGTCCTTGTGAATAACCCTCTGGTGCAGCAATCGGACGCCGCGGACGAGCTTGCAGTAATTGAGCCAATAGGGCTCGGGCATAGTCCCTTTCATCATTGCAGGCCCGAGACCGAAGAGATACGTGAGGAATTCAATAGCTTTGTAGCCGCTGTTCATTTTCTCCGCCGGATTGCGAGGAGGACGATCGAATGAGTTCGGGAGGTAAGGTCGTGTAGCCGCAATGTTTTTCCCGTGGGTCTTCCAATCTTCACCCGTAAGGCAGACCCAATCCCAAGTGTCCTTCTCGTCATCCTTATCATAGTCCATTGTACCGCGCCAGAGTTTAAGAAGCAGTTCAGGGAGATTGAGCGAGACGAGATGCATGATGTCTGCAGGGAAACAGCTGGGCATGGGAAACATGCAGGACATCGGGAGGCCGCTGAATATACTCGGACTGGCCAGGCCGGTCTCCAGACGGATCTTGCGATACTGTGCCTGATTGTGCGCCTCAAGAAGCTTGCATAGATTTTTGTGGTAGCGCTGCTTGCAAGCCTTGGGATCATCCAGGGAAGGTGCGCGAAGGTCTATATCATCGTGTGATGAGCCCTCTACAGTGTAGTTCTCGGATTTCAGGCAGGCCGGGTAATAATGTTGTGAGCTAGCCTTGTAGCGAGCCCTCTGCTCGCAGAATACACGGCATCCACAGGCTCCTTTGTGTCCGACAGATCCGCTGAGAGTGGCCATAGCTGGGCCGTCGGCTGCCACGAATGCCAGGAACGGACGCTTGAGGAGCATCTTCTTCGCGTTNGGCGTCCCACACGTAGAAGCCTTCCTTCATGAGGGCGGACAGATGATGGAGACCGGGGAATAGGAAGGAGTCGAGGTTTTTTTGGTTTGTTGGGGCCTGGAATGACGCCGCCGACGAGAACGTGTCTCTTCTTGTAGCGGACCTCCGGCGCATGCTCGAGGATGACCCAGATATAGAACCAGCAATCTGAGGTCTTGTAAGCATATAACTGAGCGCCGTCCATAGACAAGAGAAGGACAATATTGTCGTCCGTGATGTCGCCGCGGTCGACGGCTTCGATATACTCCGTGCCGTGAATGTAGTCCTGAATTTCGTCGATGTTCAAGTTGCCGTTGGTCTTCTCGATTTCCTTCTTGATGCTTTCGGTACAGCGCTGTCGGTATGTCATGGCCTCAGCGCCTTCGGGCGTGCGATACAACGCTTGCAATTGAGGGCCCACGGGTACAGTCAGGAACTGGCGGCGAGGGACTTTCTCTTTGCGACAAGAATTCAGATTCAAGCTTCTTTTCTCGTAGCGCTCGTGCCCACAGAGAGCGCAGCGGTCGACGTTCGCGTACGGACCGGTGAAGCCGATGCAAGAGTTAATACACATGTCGGCGTAGATGGGCGTGACGCCAGAGATGTCCTGTACGAGATGCTTCACCTGCTCGTAGGAGAGCATGTGAATGTCGATCTTGGCCGAGGCTTCGCGAACAGAGTGGTAAACGTCGATAGAGGCATTGTCGAGGCAAAGGTAGATCTCGGAGGGAGAAGCGTAGGACGGGATCGCTGAGATCGAGTAGTTCGCTTGGCGGGTTGCGAAGGCGAGCGAGAACCTCGGGGTCTATGAGGTCTTCGTCGAGCGTGGCATCTTTCACAGCAGCTATGAAGGCCTGCGCAATCTGAAGGTCTTGTAGCGTTGCGCGAGGCAGTTCTGCCGTTTCCTCAAGCGTGTGGTAGCCTTCGTGCGGGTCGTCTTCCTCGTCCTCCTCTTCCACATCGACCCAAGCGTGGGAATCCAGGTTGGGCTCCTGTGAGGTGCTGTCCTGCGAAGTGATGTCCGGTCCAGGGCTGCCGCCAGAAGTGGAAGGGACGGAAGGGGGTGCAGGGGACCCATGCTCGTGCATACAGCCCTCAATATCTGGATGTCCAGACTGTAGACATGTTAGATTTTTGCATGGGAAGTCTAGAATGAAACATACGGGTCCGTCGGCGTGTGCGTGCTCATTTAACGCGAGGCGCGACGCGTCTGATCCGTTGGACGCGTCTGATCCTCCGGACGCATTTGATCCTTCGTGCGCGTGTGCTCCGTATTCGGTAGGCCGAGCGGTGGGCTTAAGGAGAGGGCTCTAAACACAGAATAACTATCAGTTAAATTGCATTACGCGCGCATACATGCAGTGTACTCTCACCAGATAAGTTGATGCGTGGTCTGAGTCGGTGGATACGCTGCCAGCGTCACTGGCACGTCTAGATATCTGCTTTGGTGGGTTCTGCAGCGGATATCTGCGATGTCGAGAAAACTGTGGGCCCCGGGCACGCTTTCTGGGTCTAGGTTTTGCCACAAATATATTAGCTTGAGTGTGCTGCATCTCTTTGCGAATCTTTGCATGCGCGTGCCATGTGGATTTGCTGACGACAACGAGGCGATTCCCGCACATGCGGCAGTCACACTTAAAGTAAATATCACCGATTTTCAAAGGCTGTTCGGGCTGCGCAGCAAGTCGTTTCGGCATGGTAGTGAGGGAGGACGAGCGCCAGATGAAGATTTATTGTATACCAGATGTAGTTCTACACGGAGAGTGGCCGCGGGCGGTAAGAGAGCGCTACAGGAGATCGTGTGCTAAAGCCAGACTCTATCAAGGAAGCGAAGACAGATGGAGAGACGAAGACAAGACTTGGGGCATGGAAGCGCCCAAGTCTTGACATGAGACGAGCGCATCAAAGTTCTTTGATGGGATGGGGCGGGACTGGCGGTGACTCACGGCGCACAGCCTCTCTTTCGGACCACATTTTGTGCATACGGTCGATCCTGGCTGTAACCGGGTGAGTCCACTTCTGACTGGGAATCAGTCTTGACGCGCGACATGCCAGTGACGCGACGCGAGTCTACAGCGTACACGGCGCGCGCTGGCCGGCGTGACCTCAATTGAACGTGCTGGTCGCAACATGCAGTAGATTTATTCCAGAGCTGCATACGTGATTTGTAGGAAGAGAGTGCGAGGACCCAATGTGACACCATTTTCCGGAGTGCTCAGGGTGGGTAGAGCGTCGAAAGCACTGTTCAACCTTGTCTTCAACCCTGGGCTCGAACAGCGACTTAGGCACGTCAAGAATGCATGCAAGATGATAAGATTGTGTTGTGAATACGTCAAATAAGAAGGGTCTTGACGTTGAAGAGAACGGATGAAGATCCAGCTGACAATCCCAGTTTTGACTGAAAGTACTGGCATACACACAATCGGGACGGACGGATTTGTGTGCATCTCGCTTAAATAAGGTGGCATTTCGCATTAATTAGTTACTCTTAGACACCGGAAGTACATTAAGATCCTGTGCCAATTCGTCTAGGGTCCATAACTGCCTTTGTTTACGTCTGTTTGATCTGGAAGCCGCGCGACTGCCTTTTTCGTCTGTATATCTGATCTGTTAGCCTCGGAGTCGACGGGGTCGGAAATTACAGGGGTCTTTCACAACATGGCGGAGAACTGAAGAATTCCCGCCGCGATCACTCACTGGAAAAAGGGAGTACGGATGAATAAACTGAATATGCGAGTTGCACAATGTCTCTTCCGAGTACTAGCCCGTGTATCAGGCGAATTCTTTCCTGTGGTGTCCCTATTCAGTTTAAGACCGATAATGGCACTGGTACGAGTCGTGCTTGTATATCTCTCGTGCGGGTAGGGGGGAAAAAGTGTGATGGGGCATTTGCTAAATCCATGTCTCGTTTGGGTTATATATGGTGACAAAAGTGGCTGCCAGTACTGCGTAGAATGAACCGACCGCGAGTCCTTGGCACGGCATAAATGGCGCATGCTTTCCTCTTCGAATCCCGGCGTAGGGACACCAACTGGGCGAAAATATGTAATCTCAGTGCACCAGTCACATCACCGATCCGCAGATTCTCACTGAATGAATTCCTGATTCCGACTATACAATTTGTACGCCATACGTAGTCCCTGCAGGTTTGGTTTCAGACTGCTTGAAGTCATAGGCCAGAGTCTAAGCGGCGCCGGCGGCGGGAGGACGTCAAGGAAGACAAGCGCCAATCTTAGCTCCGTGCCACGTGTGGCGCTTTTACTTTGCACGACGGCGCTTTGTCCTGATCTTGCTCTCAGGTTATTGTCTTTGCGCTGATCCCGTGCAGGTGGCTTACGGCTCTTAGACGATTCAGTCGCTTCAGTACCCCTGAACTCTACCAAAGCCCTAGCTTTGTGACAAAAAGACTAATATACGAGACAATAGCTCTTGACAACCTCATTTTCCAGCTTGCCAGCTGTCTGATGTTCCCGGTGTTCTAGATATGCCTCGTAGGGGAGAAAGCATCCGCTTTCCCTCCATACTGTTTACCTATTCGCATGGTCGTGCTCAAGCTAAGTCATTTGCGCTCCTTTCGACGTCACTAAAGCGCGGTACCTAGTGCGATCAGAGTCGACTCAGGGGCATTCCCTGTCGCACCCATCCGGGCCACTAGTTCGATCTCCGTTTTGCAGATTGCCCTTTTGTGAGTTCGCATGCTGTTGCCGCTCGTTATTGTTTTGTCGATCCGTCCATCAGCTGGGACAGATAGGCAAACACAATTACAGCCTCCCAGTATGGCGAAGGGGCGTACGGTGAAAAGGGGACGCCTCTCCTCATGTTTCAGTCAGGAATCGATCCCGCTCTCTTTCTTCTTCACTTGCGTACCAACCCAAGCGTCGTGGTACGGTGAACTCGTTGTGCGGCCTCCACAATGTCGACTGTTGCTACTTTGTTTCGCCGCCATGTTCCCGACGTCCCCGAGGACGTCGACGACGTGATGGAACACTTCAACGACCCCAATTGGGACTATCGTCCGGCGTCGCCCACTTTGTCGACCGAGTCCATCGACCTCGATCGCAAAGGGAGGGCGTACACGGACTCGAGCAGGCACTCGACGTCCGACTACGACACTGAGTCTCAGGCCGAGTCGTCGGGTTACGACAAGACTGCTGCTGAAACCTCTGCCTATGCGGGCACGACCGCACCGTCGAAATCTCAGCTTTGGCGGACGGGCACACATGAGTATGAGGAGTAAGTCAACTGTAGCGATCTTCTAAGGGTGCCTGACTGATTCTATCATGGCAGCGATTCGCCATATCCTGAGGTCCGTGCAGCTGTCTCGAACATGGACGATCCCTCTTTGCCAGTGAATACATTCAGAATGTGAGCAATCTGCGGCATTGCTTGAAACGTTTCTGACATCGAAACAATATCAGGTGGTTCCTAGGCTTGCTCATCACTGCTGTGGTGTCGGGGATAAATCAGTTCATGGCTCTCCGAAGTACGTGACCAGTCGATTATGCATTTCGGGTCTCTGACTTGCGCAATAGCTATCGCGTTCACTTTAAATACGCTGGTCATTCAGGTCATAACCCTGCCATTAGGAAAGGGTATGGCTTACCTCATGCCTAAGACACGGTTCAATACGTTCGGGTACACCTGGTCGCTGAATCCTGGTCCCTTCAATGTCAAGGAACATACAGTTATTACCGCTATGGGAATGATGACTTGGACAACGTCGTTCGTCCTCAGCACGTACATCGTTCAAGAAGTCAATTACGCCCAGGACGTCTCGTATGCCTACAAGATCCTCGTAAATCTGTCGTCACAGTTCGTCGGCATCGGCTTCGCGGGCGTATTCCGTCAGTTCCTCGTTTATCCCGCAAGCATGATCTACCCCGGTACTCTTGTCAGCTGCAGCTTGACGAACACGCTGCACAGAACTTGGGGCGTCAGCGAAACCAGACACATATCCCGGATTAAATTCTTTTTCATCGTGATGGTCGCCGCCATGCTCTGGTATTTCGTCCCTGGATTCCTCTTCACTGGCGTCAGCATCTTCTCCTGGGCTTGCTGGATCGCACCGACGAACCCCACGGTCAACACCGTCTTTGGAAGTCTCACGGGAATGGGTATGGGTCTGCTTACGTTCGACTGGTCTATGATCAGCATTATCAACAATCCCCTGGTCTCACCGGTTCGTACATGTCTCAGCCTGTAGTCGCAATATACTGACTAGACATGCAGTGGTGGGCGGAAGCCAACATCTACGCCTGCTTCGTGTTCATCGCATGGTTCCTGGCACCCATCCTTTACTGTGCGTATAGGCCTTATCTAGGTTGCTTGCTAGCTCACTCACAGTTGCCCTAGTCACAAACACATGGTACTCCAAGTACTTGCCTATCTCCACCACCACACCGTACGATAACACAGGACTGCCATACGACCTGTCTGTCATTATCACCAACGGCACGTTCAATGCCACCAGCTATGAAGCCTATTCCCCTCTGTTCCTCAGCACTACAAACGTCCTCACTTATGGTATCTCCTTCGCCGTTCTGCCGGCTGCTATCGTCCACACCTGGTGTACGTCGCCTTTTGTACCGAGCTCGCATCACGTACTGATTTCAGTTTTCTAGTGTGGTATGGCAGAGACATCGTGCGTCAATGCCGCCAGGGTCTCGCAGAGAACCGTGACGTTCACTCGAGGTTGATGACGGCGTACTCTGAGGTGCCCCACTGGTGGTACGGAATCCTGTTCGTCGTCTCTTTGGCGTTTGGCATCGTCGGTATCGAGATCTTCCCCACGGGCTTCCCGGTCTGGGCGTACTTCATCTCCATCCTCATCCCATTCGCCCTTATGCTCCCCACTGGCATCATCCGTGCGATCACCAACCAGTGGATCACGCTTTCTCTCCTTGCCGACCTTATCGGAGGGTACGTCGTTCCCGGAAAGCCTGTCGCGCACATGCTATTCAAGACATACGTGACATGGACTTCGGAGCAAGGCAATTCATACCTTGCTGCCATGAAGATGGGTCACTACATGAAAGTCCCACCAAGGATCATGTTCGCCGCCATCTCGGTCTCTGTGTTCCTGTCCTCCTTTATCACGCAGGCGGTCGTTGATGCTGTGATACAGCATGTCCCAGACGCATGCACGCCGCTCTCAGTCGATTTTTCTTGCCCGTCAAATACCGTCATGGCAGAGTCGGCTACCATCTGGGGTGCTGTCGGTCCCCAACGCCTCTTCTCGCCGGGAAAATTGTAAGTCCTCTTCACTCCTCGATCGTTCATATGTTAACCATCACCTCATACAGGTACAATCCAGTCCTTTACTTTATGCTTATTTGCGTCTTCTTGCCAATCCCCTTCTACCTGCTCGCTCGCCGTTACCCCTACTCTAGGTGGCGTTACGTGAATATCCCCGTCGCCCTCAGCGCTGCCTTCTACTTCCCTCCTACCACTGGCATGCAATTCACCAGCTGGTTCATTGCCGGCGCTATCTTCCAGTGGTTTGTCCGTCGCTTCCACTTCCGGTGGTGGATGCGCTTCAACTACGTTCTCGCTGCGGCGCTCGATGCCGGTCTGGCCTTCGGCGGTATCCTTGTGTTCTTCTGCACGGGTCTTCCGAAGGTCACACTCAATTGGTGGGGTAATACAGTGTGGATGAACACAAACGATGCGCTAGGCATGCCGTTCATGATGCCACCACCAAACTCCACCTTCGGTCCTACACAGTGGTCATGAAGTGCTCAAACCGCTGTTGTTTTCCATTATTCTTGTCTTCCACGTGTTGTACTGGTATAACAGGTCCATTTACGTCTTCATGTGGCTTGGTGTTACGGACAGTATGTAGCTATATTCGTTCGACATCGATTGTGTAGCTTTGGTCCATGTTGTCCGGCGGCCCAAGTGGCTCCTTGTACACTGGCTTGGGATAGCTACGTCTCCAATGTATAAAGTACTGTACCATAGCATAGCAATAGATGATATCATTCATCCCATTCATTGCAANNGACGTTCGAAAGACGTTTTCGATACATGATAGCATCAAAGCTCAATAACAATGAGTAACAAAATACACAAGAACCAGCCCTACAAACAAACACTATGCTTAGGCAGGCAGACCCCAAATTCTGACGTCTCTGCCGCTGACGCCCCAGATCTCCTGCCCATTCTCGCCGAATGCAAGATCTACAACTTCGCCTCCTTCCTCGAAACGAACAAGCTCCTCCCACGTCTTGTGCGCAAAGACACGCACACCCTCATTGCCTGCAACACCGAGCAGCTGAGCGCTGTGATCGTAGAGGACTTTATGCGTCCTAAAGCTTTCGCCGAGCGGGATGGTGTGGGCACTCTTCAGCTTGCGCAGATCCCAAATCGCTACAGACGACAAGGAATCGGGCGCAAGGAGATGGTAGCCGTTCTCAGAGAAACTGAGTGTGTTGACAGTGAATGGCACGCCTTCTGGGGGAGTGAGTGTTGCTGCAATAGCACCGATACGGATATCGTAGATTTGGATGGTGGATGCAGGAGTACCCACGGCGAGGAGAGTTCCGTCAGGGTGAATGCTCAGAGACGTGAAGGGCTCTTCAGACTCTGCGGACCTGTACACTTGGTCAAAAGTTGTGAGGTCGTGCAGGGAGTAAGTCCGGTCACTCGAAGCAAGACCCAACAGTGTCGAGGTCGCGTGGACGGCGAGACCGGTGATCTCCCCTTTGTGCGTGCGAATCGTGCCTTTGGGAATGTACTCTCCGGAGGCAGAGTCTAATGACCACGCCTTCGCAACCTTGTCGGCGCCGCCTGACAGGAGCAGCGTCGCGTCACCCTCAAGCTCACGGAAAGCCACATGGTTAACTTTCTTTGTGTGCCCCTTAAGAGAAGCAAGGACTTTGTCGGTTGAGCGGTCGTACAGCTGCACCACCTTGTCATTTCCGCCAGTGAGGAACTGCGAGGGGTTCGTCTTAGATACGGCGATGGACGTAATGCCTGAAGGAGAAGACGAGTGCAGGGAGGGAATGGTGTGCTTCGCTGTGAAGGTCTTCACTGCGTCCTGCGTAACATAACCTGCAGGTGCCTTGCGCTTCTTGCGAACGGCCGACAGTTTCTCATGGGTCTCGTCGATCTGTTTGAGAACGTTTTCTGGGAGGGTCCCAGCATCAGCGGACTCAGCCATCTCCACGTCACCGTTTCCGGCAGCAGGAGCCACACCCATGGTGGCCGAGACACTGGCCAGAGCTCTGGAAGGCGGTACGTCAGTACTGCGCCAGGGACAGTCATGGGAGACACTCACTCTCTTGCAGCATCGCGTTCCTTGATCAGACGCGCCACGACGCGCGTAGCTGCGTCTTGAGTGTACAAAGACACGCTCAACTCCTGCTTTAACGAGTTGTTCTGCTGTTTGAGGGCGAAGACCTCCAACATGGCCGCATCCCATTCGTTTTGGAGAGTTTGGAGAAGCGCGGGAATGGATGACGCAGTCGGGGGACGAGGGGCGGAAGTCTTTGGATCTGGAAACGCGTATAAACAATGTATTACTTCAGTCTATACAGGTTCAAAGTCGAATGGTCGTGGCATACGTACTGGCTTTGATGGTAATGAGGTCGGACTCCTCCAGTTTCTCGCCAGTGATCGGGTCTGTGCCATTTTCGTTGATATACTTGAGGATCAGTCTTCGTTCATAGACATGACCGGATTTTGAGGAGACCACAGGGTCCTGAGGGGGCTCGCCAGAGATTGAGCAAAAGAACATGATGGCTTTGAGTGAAGCTGGTCAAGTTGCTAGTGAACGTGAAACAAACCTTGGACATAAAGTTCAAAAGTAATAGTAATCACGCAATAAATTAATTGCTAACCTACTTGTCGCGTAAACGCCCAATAATACAGGGCGCTCTCACCAGTTGATTCTCGAAGGTGCCTTGAACACCGTACTACTATCTGAAAGCTCCAGCCGTGACCCTTCCCTGTCCTCTATCTTGCACATACTAACTATTGGGGCTATTGAGCTGTAATGTCTAACAAGCAACGCCTTGTGTTGTCAATTATAGACTTTCTGAACCAGTCGATACGGGATGGTACAGTGAAGCAAGACGACCAGGAGAGCTTGGAGGTCGCAAGTACGTCGCTTTCAACGCTGCGACTCCTGGATATTCATTCATTCGTCACAGTACAGTGCATTGGAGAGGCATTTGAAGTCGACCCGACCGACGATGCACAACGCGAACGCCTTTCCGTTAAGCCTGCGTCCCTGCAGTCCATCTTCGATGTTTACCTTAAAACTCGAGAGAAGATGGGGTCGCCAGGCGCAGGCTCCTCGTCGACTGCTCCATCAGAGTCTACATCGTCCTCGGTTCCTGCATCATCCGGCCCTAAGGTGCCTTCTGCTGAAGACAAAGCGGCTGCGGAGAAGCTGAAGGCCTCTGGCAATTCGCATATGTCTGCCAAATCATATGACGCTGCAATCGAGTCGTATACACAGGCTATTCAGCTGGACCCAACCAATGCAGTGTATTACTCCAACCGCGCTGCAGCATACTCGAGCAAGGGCGAGCACGGCTCAGCGGTTGCCGATGCAGAGAAGGCAATCGAGGTTGACCCATCTTTCGTCCGGGCTTACCATAGACTGGGGTAAGTTGTCCACCACTGACACTCTTATACACTTCTAACCTTCCCAATTGCCGTATATGCAGCCATGCGCACTACTGTCTGAACGACTACAAGGAGGCAGCCGATGCTTTCCGCCGTGGTCTGGAACTGGACTCTTCGAATGCAAACCTCAAGCAAGGCTTGCAGATGGCGGAGGCTCGTATCCCCAAAGACGAAGAATCGGACGAGATTCCGTCTACAGACTCAGCCGCCGCCGGCGCACCGGGAGGTCTGCCAGATCTGGCCGGCCTTATGAACAATCCGATGATGATGCAGATGGCCCAACAGCTCATGCAGAATGGCGGTATGGAGCAACTCATGTCGAATCCTTCGGTGCAAAATATGGTACAATTTCTTCGCGACCTCCTTCCCATTGTACCGAGAGTTCTTATACGTCTTCGGCAGATGAATCGTGTGCAGTCTGGAGGAGGTATGCCATCCATGGCTGAGCTGATGTCCGACCCCACTATGAGGAATCTGTAAGTTATCCCACGTACAACTGACTGCTTGACCACATACTGAATACTTCTTCTAGTGCATCACAGTTCGGCGGAGGCGCCGGTCGATGAGTATAACCAACTTTTGCCCAGGTCATGTTGGTTAGGTACAACGGATTGTTAACATGAGTTTTTGTGAATTGTCTTGGTAATTTTACATGCTGCTGTCGAATGTCTAGCCAGGTGGAACGTTCCTTCCTATCTTCATATCGGACTTCCGTTTCCGACAGGAGAACTGGAAAGACTTGACGTTTATCAAGAGTTGCTTTGGAACGTTCATCGTTAATGTTATGGTGTTAGGACCGCAGTATCATTTGCGTCATTACGGCTACATACGACTGCACTCGCGAGTGTACGTTGCATCCTCGCTGCCACACTTATCATTTCGCTCATTCTTCACTCGGCTTTCATTTTCACTGGCCTGTGGTCGTTGCATTCAAGCATCGCGTTTGTTCCGATCCTTGTCATCATCTTGAACGCCAGAGAAATTGGTGCGACGGCGTCCGTAGCTGTATACCTGGAGTCACGCTGTTCACCTTCAAGTCCATAGCCTTCTCATGAGATGTGAGGAGATCCAACGGTGGCTCTAGACGGTCTATTCTCCACCAAGGACTCGCCAGTCTGGTACTGAACTGTTGGTTTGATGTGGTTCTCAGAATTTGAATGTTCGGCGCTCAACTTGTTCATCCCACGCTTATCAGCCGGGACGCGACAAGAAGTTCAAGAGCAGATTCAAGCGAGCGATAACTCTTGCTTCCCAGCATCAGTGTACAGCATGGGATGTGATTTGAAGCACCGAGCTTTCCTGGATCGCTGTTCCAGAATGACCTGCCTGAAGACGTATGGTCGCTCATGTGGACTTCAAATTTCCTGGTAAGGAGTTCAAACGCCCTATATAGGCCTCCACATTGTGCTGGCATCACATTCGCTACGGTGGACAGCCACCCCTTACTCAACATGAATGCCCTCGCACTCGCTTTGCTAGTATCACTATTCATATTTTTGTGGAAGATTCTTCCATCATGGAGACGCAGAAACATGCTAAAGGCTTCCATGCCACCCTCTCCGCGGGGCATACCCTTCCTAGGAAACGCACTTCAAGTTCCCTTTGTGGAAGTATGGAGGACATTCACAAAGTGGCAGGAAGAACTCGGTATAACGTTATAATGCCTGGAGTTTGTGATCTTCAACTGACAGCAGTCGCTATGAAGGCCCCGTTTTTTTGCTCAACATTGTTGGAAAACACGTCGTCGTGCTCAACACACTGGAGGCGGCTATAGATCTTCTAGGTATACTCCACCTCTGTTTGCGCTTCCAATGTGGTCAATTTATATTATATGTCAGATCATCGCTCTGGGATATACAGTGATAGGCCACGTATGATAGTGGCGAGCGAAATTATCTGCGACGATAACCATCTGGCACTCATGGGGTATGGACCGAAGTACGTATCACTCTGCATTATATGTTATGAGAACCCTTGATGGGTATACTTTATAGGTGGCGAAGACTGCGACGCATAGCACATGACATTCTGAACACGCATGGCGTTCAAGCATATCGGCAGCATCAGGAACACGATGCAGCTATTCTTGTGGGAAATCTGCTCGAGAGCCCGCAGAACTGGGATCGACATTTCAGGCTGTGCGTATGTTATGTGTACGAATTTGGTGTCGCTGATAGTCACTTGTATAAGCGCCGCAGCCTCCAACTCGTACTCAGTCATGTACGGTGAACACCTTTCTGGCAAAGAAGCTTATAGCAAAGTTGAACGCAATATCGAAACGGTCCACGTAGTAACCGTTGCGGTGGCGCCAGCGACCGCCCCGTATGTGGAGTTCTTTCCCGTTCTTCAATATTTGCCCAAATGGTTTCCCGGCGCTGGATGGAAGCGCCAAGCTTTTGAGCATCAGCACAAGATAACGTCGATGTATAAGGAGTTGCTGAATGATGTCCGAGCTAAAGTGGTATGAGTGATGTTCTTTCGTGCAGTCAAAGCGCTCAATTGATCTCACTTCGAAGGAAAACGGTATCGCTCGGCCATCTCTCGCTAGCAGCATGATTGAAAAACAAGGGAAGTATGGGCTATCAGAGGAGGAAATTGCGTGGCTTCCGGGTATTATCTAGTGCGCAGAGATCTCCAGTCGTGAATGTTGTCGTAAAGTTGATAAGCTCGTAGTCTCACAGGAGCTGAAACAGTGAGCAATATTGCTTCAACTGGGCTTCGCGATCCCCCTTATTTCATACCAGACAGGAGGCACCCTATTTGTGTTCTTACTGGCAATGGTGCTCTTTCCGGATGTCCTGAAGCGTGCTCAGGCAGAAGTCGATGCGGTCGTGAGCCGTGAACGCATGCCGAGCTTTGAAGATCAAAGGAATTTGCCTTACATCGAAGCCATGGTTAAGGAAGTGCTGCGATGGTTCCCTGGCGTACCATTGGGTTCGTTCAATGATTTTGCAGAATCTTACAAGCTCTAATATGAATGCTACAGGACTCCCTAGACGGTGCATGACGGTAAGTCAGATTATGTTCGGTATATTATCATTGGTAAATACGTTGTCTCGCTAGGACGATTGGTATGGAGACTATCTTGTCCCTCAGGGTACGTTAACCCATTCCAGTGTTGAGACAAATGCACTTATGCTGTCGTGTAGGGGCGACGCTCCTTCCAAATGTTTGGTACGGACATTCAGCCATACTCCAAAAGGGATAACCTTACCTGATAGGACGTCAGGGCAATAACACGAGATACAAAATATTTCCCAGATCCTGAGAACCTCATGCCAGAGCGCTTTCTTGGTAAGAAAGGGGAGGTTTCAAAGGTGTTAGAAATGGTAGTCGAAATGAACTTTGTATTCGGTTTCGGCAGACGGTGAGTATGGCTCGAGTATTACGATATTTGACAACTCTCTCATCCTTATCCTACCTCAGTATATGTCCCGGAAAGACTTACGCGAATAACAGCATGTTCATCATGTTCGCTACTTTAGTCTGGGCTTTCGACATCCACAAGGCTAAAGACGATGCGGGAAATGAAATCACTCCCGATAGCACCGCATGTGTTGATGAAGGGGTCGTGGTGTACGTCTACTCAGTGTCAAACTCAGGAAGACCTTGCTCATTGTATTGTGCAGTCGACCAGCCGTATTTCCGTGCGAGATTGTTCCTCGACATCCTATGGTACACAGCCTTATGGAGAAGGCGAGGACTTGCTTAAGCTAATTTTATTGTGGATACAAAGGCATGTGCAGTCATCCTCTGAATGAGCAGAATTCTTGATACAGAGCAACTCTCGTCGAATCCCTCAATGAAAAATCTGACTCAGCTCCTTCGTAACCTTCAAGCCAAAGCTCCTGTATCATATCTCTGGCAGATGAATTACATGCAGTCCGGAGGAGGTATGCTGTCCATGGCTGATCTCACGCTGTCTGTAAGTCCTACCTCAAATGTTCACTTCATTGACTGCTGAGCATTCCGCCTAGTACATCGCGATTCGGTACGAGTGCGGGTCGATGAGCATGACTTGGCGTCTTCGCAACTTACGTCGGTTAGGTATCGCCGTGAAACGTACTTTTGAACATGTTAACGATGCGGGCGAATCAAGAGCCTCCTAGATGCCGCTATCAGCTGCTTGTGGGAAGCGGATCATTCTTCGCCTTGTGCACTCAGTATGGCTTTCATCTCCGGTCGCTGCAAGGATCTGCATAGCACGATCGGTCATATGCTGTGAAGAGCTGCTGCGAGCCTTCGCATCGCCGCCGTGGCGCAGTGGGAAGATATTCATCGCTGAAATGCCAAGCACTGAGGCGTTCTACGGTGTTCAGCGCAGCCTAACGTGGCTCAAACTTGAAAGCTTGACGAACCACACTCAATCCCGACTAGAACCGGACTGCGATCAATTGTCAGCTCTAAGTCCTCGTGTACAACGCACAGCTAGGCGTCATTCGCGCGCTGGGCTGTAAGTTTCGTTCTACATTATCGGCTTCGGTGAGCTGAGTCCCTTAGTATGACTGCCCTCAGCATTTTTGCGTGGGTGTTGATCCTCGTATCCTCCTTGAAAGTGGAAGGAAGAGCTCGGTAATATATTATTGCTCAGACCTTGCATGTGATGGCTTATGATGCTTAATTTTTGTGAAGAACCAATCTTTTCACTGAACACGGCAGGAAACCATGTTATCTCAACATGCTGGAGGGTGTCACAGACCTTCTGGGTACGTGTCGCCTCCGCATTTGCAACAATTGTCCCTGACAGCATGGATTACCCCAGATCGTTCGAGTATATACAGCAATCGACCTTGTATGACAGTAGCTGGCGAGATTATCTATAGCGATAGTCATCTGATTCTTGTAGGGTATGGCTCAGAGTGTGTATGATCTACATATGTCCAGGAACATGTTTCTGAGCCTTATCGCCTAGATGGCGTAGGATGCGACAGGCAGCTCACGAGACTCTGCATGCGCATGTGATCCATTCAGAAGCCCTCAACCGTGCACAAGCCGAGGTTGATACTATCGCGTGGGTCGTGAATGCATGCCGAGCTTTGATGATAAGAGGCGCTTGCCTTATATTGAAGCTTTGGTCAAAGAAGTGTTACGGTGGTTGCCTGATGTGCCGCTAGGTAGTGTTAAACGTGCCCGATGCTTCACATATCTTGACATAGTCTTCTGCAGGACTCCCGAGGTTGTCCATGAAAGTGAGTCCCACTGATTTTCGTGTACTACTGCTTATCTCGTCAGAATGACTGGTATGGACACTATTTCATTCCAAAGGGTAAGGTCATTCCGATATCTTAGTAAATTATATTCATAACATCATACAAGCACGACGCTTGTCCCTAATGTTTGGTGGCGTGAACCTTTCTTCTCCCCTTACCTCTGCTCACAGAGTATCAGGGCAATGACTCAAGACCCAAGACATTCAATTCCCGATCGCGACAAATTTATGCCAGAACGATTCTTAGTTGAGGATGCGAATAACTCGAAGACTTTGACCGCTACCACCCTTGAGAGGAGTTTTGTCTTTGATTATGGTAGACGGTAAGTGGAAGCTCATGAACATTCGCTTCTCCGCTGTGGCGTGGGAAAGTATGCGACGCGTCCATCGAACGCGTCTCTCAGAATAAGCGCAAAGGTAGATTTTACCCGCGCAGCATACCACGTTGGACACAGCTCATCCAACGCACAATTTCGAGCTGTGTGATCAGCGGTCAGTTCGCACTTCACGCTTCAACGTGACCTATAGCTCCAGCGCCAGGTCCCGCGAAATGACATCTAGAATATCAGAAGAAGGCCGGAGTCATTCAAGTCTATTGCTTCCTAATCTCAGCGCCGATGGTATAGCTTACGATGTTTTCTCACCTATTGAACCGCTCCCAGCAGGTTTGTCAAAAAGCGCGCATACCAGTATCAGATATAATGTGGCAGACTCAGACACAATGGGCAGCGTGGCGTCGGCTACGATGACGGCAAGCAGCATCTTCCTCGACATGAGCGCCCTCAGCATTGCTTCGTTGATATTTTTCCTCATTTCCTTCTTGAAGCTTGTTTCTGCATGGTCACGGAAATGCCTGATAAGGACTCAGATGCCACCCTCACCGCGTGGACTTCCGTTGTTAGGAAATGTCCTTCAGGTCCCTTTCGTCGAAACATGGCGGGTGTTCACAAAGTGGAAGGAAGAGCTCGGTAATTTGATACTACGTGAACCTCGCACATGATGGCTTACAACGCGTGATCCGTATGAAGGGCCGATCTTCTCGCTGAACATGGCAGGGAAACACATGATCGTGCTTAACATGCTGGAAGCCGCCATAGACCTTTTAGGCACGTTGTTTCTCTAAATGCTGTGTTCTGTTTCTAAATGTGTAACTTGCCACAGATCATCGTTCTAGTATATATAGCGATCGACCTCGTATGATAGTGGCCGGCGAAATAATCTGTGACGGTCGCCATCTAGCACTCGTAGGGTACGGTCCAAAGTATGTATATTTTTGCATTTCTATTTCAGATCACTTCTCTGAGCACTACCTGTAGATGGCGCCGAATGCGACGGGCAGCCCATGACACGTTGCACGCACGCGCGGTTCAAGTATATGAAGAACATCAGGAGCATGATGCTGCAATTCTTGTGGGAAATTTATGCGAAAGTCCACAGAGATGGGACAGACATTTCAGACAGTGCGTGTTTCATCTGTCTCAAGAAAATGCTACTGATGATCGTCTCTTACAGCACGGCGGCGTCCAGCTCGTTCTCTGCTATATATGGTAAACATCTTGCTAGCAAGGAATCTTACACTATAGTAGAGCGCAGCCTTGAGACGGTCTATGCAATAGCCACTGCAGGGGCGCCAGCAACCGCTTCATACGTCGAGTTTTTCCCTATATTTCCGACTATTCCTCCATGGTTTCCAGGTGCCGGATGGAAGCGCAAAGGTCTCAAACACCGGGAGAAATTCACCTCGATGTTCAAGGAGCTGTTACGTCACGTTAGCGTTGATATGGTGCGCGTCAGTTTTTCTGAATACGTAGCAACTACATTAAACCATCACTTCTTAGGAAAATGGTACTGCTAGACCTTCCTTGGCAAGCAGTATCCTCGAGAAACATGACAAGTACTCTCTTACTGACACAGAGCTTGCATGGCTGCCAGGAATGATCTAGTACGCTTGCATTTTTGAACGTGAGTGCTTTTCGAGAACTCACGAACCCGCAGCATGACAGGTGCTGAAACAGTAAGCAAAATTAATTTGAGTCAGGGGTTTGCATCTCCTTCATGTTATCCCAGACTGGAGGAGCATTATTTGTATTCTTATTGGCTATGGTACTATATCCGGAGGTCCTCAAACGTGCACAGTTTGAGGTCGATACGGTCGTGGGTCGTGAACGCATGCCGAGTTTTGGAGATAAGAATAATCTGTCTTACATTGAAGCCTTGGTCAAGGACTTCGGAGGTGCTGCGATGGCGACCTGGCGTACCGTTAGGTAATGTTCATTGTATAATCTATTGCAAGAATTCGCAAGGTTTGACCTGATCCATTGTAGGACTCCCAAGGTTATCTATAGAGGTGACCCCCGCTGTTTTGCGCATGCGACTGGCAATGATGACGTCCTTATCTCGTCAGGACGACTGGTACGGGAATTATTTCATCCCGAAAGGTGAGTCGCTCTATTTTATCAGCTGATCACATCCATGATACCGTGTAGGCACAACGCTAATCCCTAATGCTTGGTAACGTATGAGATTGCTCTCATGTTTTATTACTCACATAACGCCAGGGCAATGACTCGAGACCCAAGACATTTTCTCGATCCTGATAGATTTATGCCAGAACGGTTTTTGGCTGAAGACACGAAGCATTCGAGGCTCTTGACAAGTGCGCTTGAGATGAACTTTGTATTTGGTTATGGTAGACGGTAAGCGGAAGGTGTCTCGTAACTATGGCGCTCACTCTGCATTACTCACAGGATATGTCCCGGAAAGGCCTACAGTCTGAACGGCCTGTTCATTATGTTTGCCACCCTCGTTTGGGCCTTCGACATCCGGAAAGCCAAAGATGATGCGGGAAACGATATTACTCCTGACAGCACCGCGTGCGTCGATGAAGGGCTAGTTGTGTAAGATCCACAAACCAATACACCGGAGATTTCGGCACTTATTGGTCTTTGCAGTCGACCAGCCGTATTCCCCTGCGAAATTGTACCTCGACATCCCATGGTTCACAGTCTCGTAGACAAAGCGAAAGCCTGCGCTGTCAGTGGTCACTGATTGGATGCTATACGCCAGGACCGAACGCAGATGCAAGACCGCGCAGGAGATCAACCTGCCATGTACACCCTTCTTTCAGGACTACCTGAAGTTATGGCAATAGCGAAATTTACAAGTTCGAGGTTACTGCTCTGGTGTCCATCCTGTACTAGGGCTTGGATGTTTGGAAGCAACACCGTATGTATAGACTAGACATGTATTCTGTACGACTCAGAAATTAGCGGTCGCATTACATTTGTCCTTTGGGTGCCCGCTTAGAGAGTTCACGATGATGTGGATGTTTAAATCAAAAAAAGATATTGGCGCTATAGTGTAGTGGTTATCACTTGGGATTCTGATATCTAATTCCCAAAACCCAGGTTCGAGTCCTGGTAGTGCCTGAAAGTCTCTTAGGAGAGTTGCTGAGCTTTTTAATCTGCAAAACGAAGAGCAAAAAGTGGGTTGCACGAAGGTCTATATCTCATTTCCCGATAGAAGATCGCCTAAGACTTGCCTTGCTGTATTCGATGTGTCTTCGTTGTTGCTATTTTTGACCAACGCACGACGATCTCTATACTCATTACTGCCATCATGCTAAGTTGTTTCGAAGGTCCTCACTCAGATTTTATGTATGCGTTGTGGTATATATAGCTATTACTACTGCACGGACAATCATGTTGAATTATAATTCAGCCCAGCCTGCGTCTGGCTCTTCGCCTCCGTTCACCATCGCCAGTACGAGGACAATCACACTAGCACCCAAACGCATACCTAGACCTCGGTATAGTTGCCCAATACCAGTACTTCTCCACCAGCTTTCTGACTGAGCACCGTCGTGGCCCTCTTGCGTCTCCTCAGCAGTCTTGCCTTTGGTATTGACACTCCTACGCCTGTGTCGCCTATGCTTCAAGGGAAGATCCGACCGTTCCTCTGTGAGGATGTGCCAGAACGCATCCACCATACCGTTATACGGGGCAGGGCGCAGTTCCACGCACGCCTTTAAAGGTTTTGCGGTTCCACGGACCTGCACTTGGAGTCGCCTTCGCACGGTCTCGAACGGCAAGGTTATGAGCAGCCCTGCGCACGTTCCGAGGAGCTCTGCACATGTCCACAACAGCGGGTTGCTGTCTGCGGATATGGATAGATACGACGAGATTAAGGTAGGGATAGTGAATGGAACCAGAGATCGCAGCGTGCAATCGATTATTGTTGGTAGGAATAGGTGCGGGTGGAAGTAGATCCCACTGAGGCCGCCTTCATGCTCAAGGATTTGCTTCAACGCGTCGATAGGCCCGCTATAGGTACGATACCGTGGCACTGCAGATTGGACGATGAGTCTTGTACGGACGAGATCAAGAGGTGAGATGATAAATCCCGTTACGACTTGGGAAGCGACAGGAATGAGTATCGGCGGGGCGGCAAATAGTGCTGGTGATATTGCTGAAAGCATAGACTCAAGCAGAGTATGGATAGCTGGCTGCAAGCCTGCAGCCGTCATTTCCATCACAGAGGATGTCAAAAGTCCTATTTTTGCTGAAATTAGACATGCGCGGAGAAGATGCATGGAGAACATACCCTTCCAAAGCGACAACAATCCTTCTGGTCTGAAGCGGCCCAAACGCTTCATCATGCCCCATGTCCCAGCTGCGCTGCCTACAGGGATGACATACTCAGGAATCGTGCCTTCTTCGAGTACAGACTGCCGAATGATGTACCCTCTTTCATCGGAGGGACGAGGTGGCGATGAGGAGTCTGCATTCGCGTCCAGGGCACGAGGGTCGGCGAAGTAAGAATCATTTTCATTCTCGTTCGAACTGTCTGTCTCCTATAAAACATGGGAAATGTCAGTTTGACGCCAAATCCTCGTGCAGAACGCGACGTACTTCATCCTCCTCTTCCTGTTCATGTTCAATGGGAGTAGGGATCACCACGGGTAACATGTCCTCGGCATTACGTGGTACCCATTGCACCTGCAGCAGTGTCTTCCCAACCTCCCACGGAATCGCTACCGCCGTTGCTGCGTACTGCAAGAGTGCATGTGCAATGAACCCTTGGAGCACCACGGTGATATCAAAACCAGGTTCATCCTCTCGTGTGGCTAGAGTAGATGAGAGTCCGAATAGAGGATTCGACGACGTTCGCGTCGTCCATTGATACGAAGAAGAGGAAGCTGGAGGATGAATGTCGGGGACGGAGCCATTTGGTGCGGCTGGTGCGAAGGACCATGCACTGGAAGGAGGAGCATACAAATCCCTTAATGATGCCGGAGAGCTCATCGGAACGAGCTTTACTCTGCTGTCCTCAGATATAGGAGTACCAGAATTTCAGTAATGCACTATTCAAGAATGCGTGTCGTGCTGCAGTTGAGGTCAGAAATCGCGAGGTCTCGGAAAAGGCGAGAGGAACATGAAGGCAAGTTCGAAACAGTGAGCGGAAGCGTAAACGCGAATTGAGGCGGCACGCAGTCCGGGCGGATTTGGGCGCTCGCTTGCACGGGCGCATCCCCAACGCTTGAACGGCCAATTAGCTTATGGCCTCCTTGCACCCACAAACTACTGTCCTATCCGCACATGTAATTCGAGGACGACGCTGCACAATTGAGATATGATATCGAGGTTATACAGTGTTTTAGCTTATATATACATTTCATCACAAGATGCGTTGGAGGAACTCAGGTCCAATAAGCTACCAATGGTGAGCCGTGGAAAAAATTAGTACGAGGTCAGAATTAACTGTTCAAGCCTCTCATGTCCGTAATTACTTGTCTTAGTTGCGACGATGCGTCCTCCCTTCCATCTTCTTTGCTATCTTCTTCGCCAACGTCGGTGGAACATCCTCGAGCTGAGTAGGCAAGCTTTCTTCTTGATGGCCCTAGGAAAATACATGGTTAAATATCCACAAAAGCCGATCACAAACAGCTCACATGAGCTAGATGATATCGAAGCCCGCTTAGCTGCCGGTACTTATTGGGACAGTTTGGCCGAGGACATTTGTGGAACTTCATCCGCTTCCCAGCGTCATCTTCGTCAGCATTCGCCCGCTCCACTAGACTTGCAGTAACAGCACGCTGAAAATGAGCCTTTGAACTACACATCCTTCACGTGAGAGAAGTCTGGAGCTGATAATGAAGGATAACTCACATTTGCAAATGGTACTGGAGCCCATTGATGCTCTAAGGGAACCTGAGTAATCTGGCTATACTGATTACAACAGCACCGACCTTCCAACTTTTGCCACAGCCAGCTAAACTGCACCTGAATGGGGTCGAGCATGACATGTCATCGATATGCTCGGTCTTCCAGTGCTCGTTCAGTTCCTGTGATGTGGCGTAACAACATTTACTCGATGCTTCCTCACTCGGCCAACATGATTCATGTCCACACGCATAAGCAAGGATAGTCGCGCTAATGGACTAGTCAACATACGAAGGTAAAGGTTACAATCAGAGCGCTTACTCGGACGTAACGGGCAGTGTAGCAGAAAGACGCGTAGGAGGAAGGGGCTCTGAACCCGGGGTATCTGGAGGCTTTCTGCGAGGTATCTTATTCTTCGAGGCCGCCGCCTTCTTTTGCTCTGGGGTCCTATAATGACGATGCGGATCCTGAACCGGAGCTGGACGTGTATCTGGAGAGGTATCTGGAAGCGTTTCAACTGGTGGGGTAACGATTAGCGGGGAAGACACAGGGGTCGGGTATGCCTGAACAGCAGAACGCGGTGATAGCGAATTGTTATCACCGCATGCGTATCCTGTATTCGTCTCTTGAGCCAGATCATCCGATCCCGCAGGAGCCGGCATATTAGCAGGCTCGGATTGACATACGTTATGCGCATATTGCGAGGACGCCGGATGGGAAACTGTCATGAAATCTTGCGGATTACTCATGAAGGAGACGTCAGAAGAAGCTGACGGGGTAATCTCAATAATGGGCGTCGAAGGCGAACTAAGCGTCCGGGGTTGACTAGCGGGCGGTGTCCTCAGGTATGAGGATGATGGAGATGTAGAGGGTAACGTAAGAGCCAGACTTAGCGAGGAAGACGAGTACTGGAACGGCGCCGTCCTTTCCGGTTCAGAAGACAGGGCATCAAGCAAGGCTGGGCGTTCAGGCGGAGTCGCGTAATGGGACTCGAGCACTTGCGACGGTTGGGGAGGCGAAGAATAGTGAGGTGATAAATACGCCGGATGCATGTTGAGGTCAGCGAGGTCGCCCTGTGTCAGCATCTGCGGTGGGTACTCAGGATGTGGC
>JANHOG010000900.1:0-10932 GCA_027627325.1 Phlebia brevispora
TTGTACTACACGACCTACCTCACGATCTTTACGACCTTACTTTACGTTCTTATAATCGAATTCATCTAATGTCAAGCGAATAGTTGCCGCTTACCCGTGATAGCAAGTCGGTGCGCGCAGAAGCCTTTCCTGATTTGAAACTGAGCAGACTTCCGTTCACTCAATTTGTAATTGCGAAGTGGTGGGAGTTGAACTGTGCTTCGCGGAGCGAAGTTGACATTATCTCCGCTGTGAAAGTGGCAGTCAAACCGAGATGGAGGAAAATACAAAAACCACGGTCACAGTACAGTGCGCTTGACTTCCCCTATATGCTACGCTATCTCTATCCGTACTAATAATATTGTAGCGGTCCTCCATGGTGCGTAGCAAGCATCAGGTCATACCCCTTCGTTAGAATGCAACTTTGAGCTCTTCCCGAAGATTGAGACCGTCTCAATCAGCCGTGCGATAGACCGTGTGTGAAGTAAAAATCCCCCCTCCAGACCTAAGAAGCACCAACCTCATTGAAAGCCCGAGTATGAACCTGCACAAGACGACAAAACGGTGATGACCCTAAGAGAAGCCGTTTCGCCTTTCCTTCTCGGCCTTTGCATCTGAGATGTACGATATTTAAGTTGTCATTCCCCACTCTGCATCGTCATACAGTATTCTGATTGATCGATATCTCAAGGGACAGTCCCCCCGAATACGCTGTATCAGGCTGTATCCTTGTCTCTGAGCCCCTGGGCCTGTGATCGCCCGGCAGCCTCAGTGGCACAGTTCCAGAAGCCGCGTCGCCATGGGATCCAACGCTAATCCTGAGGGCACGCACGGCGATAAATACATCATATTCCCACTGGCCGTAACTACGGCTCCTCACGCGACCTCCTGTATCTCCTCAGCTGAGGAGTGCGACGAAGCGGCCCGGGACCATGAGCTGTACGCATGCGTTCCAGTGACTGCGTCGCGGACACTAGAAGCAGAGAGTAGAGTTTGCCTCACCTCTTCATAGCAGTTCGTAACGTTGTTACAGCTGTCCTTCCACGGAACTCATTATTGTCCGGGTCTTGGATGCGCCGTAGTGGCTGTAAAGAGTAGTCCGTTAGTGTGCGCAGTTAGCATCCATCAGTCGCGCTCTGCTTGGGGGATATGAGTTCCTCACGATGCATCTTCATTTGAATGAGCGAAAGCGACAGGCGAAGCGAGTCAAAACGAACGGCGACTGGAAAAGTACGAACGGCACGTATGGGGGGGTCGAGGCGTGAAACCAAGCGTTTCAGGCGGCGAAGTCAACAGACACCTCGAAGGCCGGAACAAAAGCAAGAGAACCAAGAAAGCAGGACGAAGCGAACGGTGCGAAGGGATGATCTCAGGTATGTACGCGAAGAAGAGGTATAGAACTATGGATATAGGTTGCAGGGCGGAATGCGGCCATGGACGAATGCTTGAGCAGTGCAAGAGGGGAGTCGAAGTATACGGTGGTTCGGTGCGGGAGTGAGCTATGCGGCGTTGAAGGTGGTACGTGTGGTGATGTGGGCAGTGACGATGATTAAGCTGTGACTGGAAGTGCGATTACGAATGTGGTGGAGACGAAAGCAGCGGTGATGACAGTAATGACGGTTTGAGTGTCTAGGAAAGCGGGTGGGACAGAAGTGCGATACGGTGCGATGCAAGAGATGACAGAAAATGAGGCTTGGAATGTGCGTTGTGTAGGCAGTTACGGAAGAGAGGGAAGCAACTGTGAGGGAGGAGAAACGGCTGGTGATGTCTTGAATGTAATTTTCTGCGGTTATTGGTGTTCCCAATCAGCTAGCCAATCGAGATTCCAGCGACGTGAGAGCCGGTCGAGGACGCTCGCACCCACGAACTGAGGTTCGAGCTCGAGTGGAGGCAACGAATCGCTGTCGGCAGGGCTTACGCCGTCATCGCCGTCGATTCCCTCGCTCCTCTCCGGCACATATAACAGCGACAGCTCACGAGTGTGGGCTGGTGGTGCGTCTTGGGAGTGTGAATGAGTCTCTGTGCTTCGGTGCCGTACACGCCCGCTCTCAATGTCAATTTCAACCTCGGCATCACCACCGGCCGTGCCTGGAGTTCCTGATGAGTGGTGCGAGGGCTCGCGTGCCTGCACTGCAGGATTGAGGTGATCACTGTTGAGCCGATGCAGCTCGATGCCCGCGCACTCGGTTTGCGATGTCGTGGGCTTGTTCGTGGAAAGGATGGATGTGGATATGCCGCTCAGCTCTAGACGTTTCCGGCGTTCCGCTGCCAGTCGACGTATGCTCAGGAGGAGGTGGGAACCCTAGAGTGAGTTCAATGACAGATGTCACGTCGTTCACAAGTTAGCGTCGTATATTCGGACCCAGAGGTGGATGCACAATTACGTACCGAGAAGGAGAACACCGCTGAGAGCCAGCTTTGGTTGATGAGAATGTCAGCTGTCATGAGGAATGGAAGGATGCACTTGATTGTACTCACGGCTCGAGGTATTCCGCCAGCCCGCTTGCAGGGAAGTACGCGCCCACTGTCTCCAACAGGAGTACCACTGAACGCCCATCTAAGTGACCTTGGTCCAGTGCTAATAAGAGGACGACTTACCGAAAATACTATTTTGCCCAGTTTCAATAAATATGGTTACGAACCAGGATAATTTAGGGCAAACATACCCCGCAAAATACACCGTTCCGTCTCTGAGAACTCTTTCAATCGTTGGAGTATTCTCAATGGGTCCGTATCTCAAGCAGCTGATGGTATTCATCACAAACAAGAAAGCTGCAGACGGCGCTTTGGAATTGAGCCCGAACACAAGCAGAATTAAGAGATCACATACATTCGAACCCCAACATTGGTAGCCTGGTAGTGGGTCAGTACCCAATAAGCATTGACCGATTGAGCGCACACGTAACTCACCAACACAGGTTATAAAAGCCTGGGTACACTGTAACCGTACAGAGCATATAAGACAATCCCGGGATTGGCACAAGGCCGGGGATGACGGCTCGCAACCCAAAACATAACATGCAGATGTTGCCCTAAGGGGGGCGTAAGTTCGCGCCCATTGACAACTATACGGAAGACGTACCACTTCGCCCACTACGACGGGAGCATTACTGAGAATTCCCAGCAGACCGCAGTATAAATGAACTCACTGATAAACCCGAGAACAAGGCAGATTCCCACTATGTCAGCCTGTTCAGTATGCTCAATAGGTAACGAAGTATGGAAGCACGCACCTAGTCTGCTACGACCCCATAAAGCATACACGCGGATCATAAGGCTTACTTGCACGCTGATACTTAGAATCGAGCATGTACTATATCCGACGGTTCAGCATATCGGAAGGCTATACGGTGTTGGACACTCACACAGCCTCGAATACAAAGCGGCTTGGACAGCTATAATACGCCCGATGCACGTTATCAGCTATGTCACCAAGAAGAGAACAACACGGACGTACTACATGGGAAACAAGTTCCCCGCAAGGCATCTGGCGCGCGCCTCGCGTATCAGCACCACGTAGCAGACAACGAGCACCAAACCTCAACTCACAGGTGTGTAACTACTCCGAAGTATCGTGAAATGAAGTACAAGAATTTGGGCGGCTTGTTTCGCGATCTGAACGTGTACCCTGCATGGTCAGTGCATGCAGATAACGTGGACGGTGCCAGACTGACTTCCATATCAATTCAACCTTCGCCGGACGCGTTTGAACCCCAAGCTTTCCACGAGCATGACACGCGACGTACCTCTTCCTCGAACGTGATGAAAAGATCGTACAGCAACCAGGCTGTGGACGCAGCTGCAAGAAACCCATACGTGACATGAGTTGCGTGTATGGACAGGACGCACGCACCGACACTGTATTTGGCTTTCTCTGTTGTTTCTACAAGCCATATTACCGCAGCCCTTAGCTGGTCAGGATCGGGCGGAGGGCCAGTGAGAGCCATTGACTATAGGTCAGTGGGCTCGCCGTGCGACGACCATGGGCCATTCGCTCGTCAGAGAAAGAGAGAGGGCCTGCCCAGGACGGTGCGAGAGGATGGAAGGAGGGAAGAAGAGGAAAGGAACGAAAGAAGTATTTGTCCGGGCGAGCGCCATGGTTGACAGCTGAACAGGAACGCACGCTGTCGTGAGTACTCAATATAATCTAAATAATAATTCTGATCTCGTCCATCTGATTCAAAACTTTACGACCTGAAAAGCCTTTTTATAGCAATCATTTAACCTCTTTCAGCAACTTGGGCTGCTTGAATGTATTATGCGGTTGAATAGATTAAAAGAAATAAAATCGCCTGAGCATTCCACGGGGAATATGGAGACGTCGGCTAGCAACAACAGGCGGGTCGCGTACATTCGCACACTAAAAGCCCAACTTTCATCATATGCAAAGCGCCACATCTTCGATAACTTACATGTAAGAACCCCGCGTTACCTGGCAGGTATGCTAGTTACATAGCTACTGGAGAACGTACCGCAGAAATCGCGCGAAGAGGCCAGGCCCTCGTCAACACGAAAAGCATAATTGACATCTGCAATTTATCGACTTGTGATGCCGGGTGGTCACCTCAGAGACGAGGGCGGCGGATGAATTTTACAGGAACCGCGCGTATGGAAAGCGTAAAAATCAGTGACGCCTGCAGCACACGTTCCTTCCACTCCTCCACACTCTCCCCTTCGTTGAGCAGCGGCTCCACCTTCCAGTCACGCAGTAACACAGTGAGGAAACACACGGCCTCCGTTATGGCGAACTTGCGCCCGATACACGCGCGCGGACCTAGAGAGGTGGCACGACGAGTGATAAGCACCTAGTTACTGTCCGTCGCTACGAACAGGCGGAACCGAAGCACATACCGATACTGAACGCTGTGAACGCCTCAGCTTCCTGCGCACCTTTCGCGGCGCCATACCATCGAGACGGCTGGAACTTCTCCGGCGAGGGAAAGTAGCGCGGGTTATACTCTGTCGTTAGCGTCGACAATGTTCAGCATTTCGAGAGCGAAACGTCAAGTGCAGACTAAGCCACTTACGGACGCCGACCATGTCGATTGTCACTTGTGCACCCCTCGGCATAGCGACGACTTGCTCGCCCTCGATACCAGGAGGGTTTGGAACATGGAGTACAGTGTCTTCGGTAGCCTCACGAATCATGACAGCTCCGGACGGGAACAGCCTCAGTGCCTCGTAGAACACGCCAACAACCTTATCTAGTTTGTCATAATCCTCGAACGCCTGTGCAAACGAGACCCACTTTGAGCAGCTGCTATAGCACCCCTTGACGTTGTGTACGTACCGGATCCCGCTCACATCCGACCACGCTGATTATCTGATCAAATACTTCTTCCTGTATCTCCGGATGGAGACTCAACAGTCCTAGTGCTGCAGCAAGCGTATGCGCTGTCGTCTCGTGTCCAGCGAAAAGTAATACGAAGACGTTTGCGATCTGTTCCGCGAATTAGCACTTGAGAACGTATGGCGTCTCGCTAATGGCGGAAACGCTCTTCGAGACGCTAGAACGCACCAGTTCTTGATCGCTAAGCGTAGAGTGCCTTTTGTCGTGTTCCAGCTGTGCATCTGAATCTTCTTCATTCGCACGGATGAGAAGACTGAAGACATCGTCGCGTGGGGAAAGCTGCCCTCGAAGTTCTGTCTTCCGTTCCTCGATCTGTGATAGCATGAACGTTTCCAGCTCCTCATGCGCTGTCTGCATGCGCTGAAGTCTAATACCCCAAATGTTTAGAGAATGTCGGAGAGGGTAACGCATGCCATAAACAATGCCAATGGGATACGTACTCCTTGAAGGGAAGCTTCCTAGCCCACTTCGGCAACAATGTCGCAATCGTTATGGTTTCTGACACTACTCGGAGAGCCTCCTGCATTGACATGGCTTCTGTACCGTCCGGACGCTTGGATGTCGGGGGTTCGGACCATGAATACGAGATGCCGAACCCGCACGCGGCGATGACAAGCAATGCAAGCTAGACGTTTCGTTAGCGCATTTAGTAAGCTAACAAATGGTACCTTACATACCTTGAAAGTGTACTGTTGCACACGAGGGACGTCTATTACGTCCTTCTCTCCCCACTCTTCTGCGATCATCCAATCATGGTATGTTGCCAGAGTCTTCTGCCATACCATCTTATACCTGTAAACGTAAGATGAGCACGACAGACGAAACCGATGTGACAGGAAGACAGTAGACGCACATCCTATTATTGAACGCTGGGCCCATGATCCTTCAATGTCTGCGCCATACGTCCTTCTCGGCGGCAGCGAGATTTACGCCCCACAACCTGCGGGACGCCAACGACACTCTAATGAGCACTGCAATGAGGTACGCGCTGGACGGTTTCCCTCACATTAACCCGCGACTGACTCTCTCCGGCTTGATCCACGCCGACTTCAGCCCACCAGCGACGACTTGTCGCGCGACGTCCAAATTCGCACTGAAGAGCTGTGCATGGCCGGAGAGGAATGGTACGATGGATACCGTATCTGAACCATACATCCGGTACACTGCAAGCCGTGAACGTCGTCAACGAACAGATATGGGTCACGTCCTTTGAGCATCAGACTAGGTAGCACTCACATTCGAAGCGTTTTAACCATATCAAATCAGTGCCGGGATTCCACCACGTCGACGGGAGTGCACCGCCTGGGAAGTCGAGAGGATCGAACGCGCAACGGATGCCTGGAATGTAGCTCACACTCTAGGCTCGCAGGTAGCAGCAGGGCAACGTTATCAGTCGACTACTTGGGAGTGCAACTGCTTGAGTGCTCACCCGTAAGCCGTCGAAGTACTTGAGGACCCTGGAGACGATGAAGATAACGACGCCAGCAACAGCAACGTCTAGCCAGAGCTTCCCCGTCCCGTTAATACCCAGAAAAGTGGAAATTGGCGACAGCGACATGGCGTCTTGCTGCTACAAACTCTGGCGAGGTGGATTTGTGGAGGTCAAGTACGACGATCAACTACCCCTGTCGTCCTTTGGTCGGCTTTCTCGGGTCATTCCACGGAGTCTTACTGTTCCTATGTACCGTGCGGTGGCACCGCTAACCGGTACCATCCTGCCGTACGCTCATCACGATTCCAGCTACACTATAAACGAAGAAATGTTCTTGTACACTAATTCATAGCGTGAACGAGGCAGTAGCGTGCAGAGATGAGAGTGAAGGGGCAAGATCAGCATGATCGTCAGTAGTAAAGAGGCTAGTGACTGCGACGGTCGGCCCGGCGGCTGCGGCATCGTGCATCACGATGGACTAGACGTTCTCCCGCCACTTTCACTAATATTTCTGGCAGTCAGTCAGCTACATGCAGCCTCATACATGGTCGTCCATAATGCACGCTTAGAGAAACACTGCTGTCGATCGATTTCAGCACCAGACAGGTGGAATGATAGTCCGTTGTCAACATCATGAAGTTGTCCTCATCCCTTGCCCCTGGAGCTATAATAGCCATCGGTGTACTAACACAATCAGAAACCTCATGTGCTATTTTAGCATTATTACGAGGTCCAACTGCTGGTAAATTAAGACAGAGTTGCTAGAGGACCCTACACAGATAGATCCTAGCAGAAACAATGCTGCGAGTGATGCTTGAATTTCGATCACATCCATCCTCCACGAGCCTGAACGCGCCGATGGGTCGGTGTCTTTCTACAGCGCCACACGGATACTGCATTTCGGATCGAGAGTACTGCCTGCACCATTCGTTCAAAGTGAGCATTGCCAATTATTTTGCAATAGATCGGCCTGTATCTGTGGGCAAACTTTGCGTAAGGGGCTGGACTAAATCTAACGTATGGTTCTCCGTACCTCGTGAACATCGTCGCTACTAATGTAAGGCGCAGCCGATGCTCCTTCAATGTCAATACCCCTCGAAGCCAGAACGGTATGAGAGGATTCCTTGAAGGAGTCTACGTCTTCTTCATGTTCCTCAAAAGTGAACGCCTGGTTATCGCCTTCGAGGGGTTCGCCCAAGTTACCGATGATATCAGGAAGCGTGGGTATGCGGAAATTCGGCGATGAGAAGACAGAGAACCGCGACGCTTCGATCGACGCCACAGGGTCGACTTTGCGCAAGCCGATAAGAAATCGCGACAATATGATGTTCGGAATTCTGTGCATCTGGTGAGCAATGTTGGAAGAGGAACCGCAGGGGGAGACATACACGGTCGCAAAAGTGCTCATTTGGTTCGCTGCCGATTGAGCGCGGGGCTTTGGCAAAATCAGTGACTCTCTGCGGTGAGATAGCGCAAGCTAACGTACGATTATGAAAAGGAGGAAATCTAGTAGAAACACGACAAAGATGACTCTGCAACGGTAGTACCGGCGTGCTCATCAGCACCATCAGGCAGTGTGAGAAGAACGCGCATTCTTACACGAAGTACAGAGTACCTGAACTAGTATGAGCATCTCAAATGAATGCAAATCCAGCTGTGTCCTCATACCATATTGCAACAGCGTCGCTCCGAAACCAGCGTTCATACCAACGGCGCCGGCCTGTCTCACATGGCGGTACGTCTTGACCCACGTTATCACGATGGCGACGATGTCTGCAGCTATCGAACTCAACGAAGTTGCAAGATTCACTGGTATATATGTCAGTCACACTGTCCTGTGCGTTTGCATGCGGCTTACAGCTGCAAGTTGGATCCTGAAAGTAAGCATATGCGACATATGGTCACTAAGAGATGACGTACTAGAAAGCTGCCGAAGGGTCTCCCAGGGCGTATACGTAACAAGATGAGCCAAGGACCGGGTCATCCACATACGAATACTTGAGCTGACTAGCCGAATACTGTGATAGGGCGTGAATACGCGCGCTTGTCACGTAGGGACGTCGTGAAAACTCACCAATTGAATACCCATCGGCGCCACACCAAGCACGAACACACACCCAGCGGTGAGATATCCATGATCCAGCAGAGCGAAGACCCTCAGAGCAGAGAAGACTAAGTGAGGAGTGTTTAGAAGTTTCGCTTGCGATTCAACTAAGTAGAAGGAAAACCCACCTGCCAGGGTCAGCAGCGGAAGGTAAAATATCAGGTTAAGGAAGAAAAGTAGAGAGCTGTTATAACACCTGCAACGCGGATTAACCACAGGCAGTCCGACTAGACGAGAGGGAAGCTCACGTCTGGAGACAATGACTCGCATCAGCTGATATTCGTCCGGACCTCTGAACGACTCACCTTCATGCTAACTGGGGTAGCTTGTGGAATGATGCTGGCCAACAACAAATAGCGATTTACGATGAAGAGCCACGTCGCAGCGGTCCACTTCCGCCGCCACAAGAACTCATACTCGTACTCGAATGTGATGATAAACTCATGGCAAACAAGCGCTGGCGGTACCCTCAGACTCCGTGTAGGGTGTAGAAATATGGCAACTTACTTAGGGCGGCGTAAACACAATAGTTGAAGGTTAACCTAATAGTAGACACCGCAGGTCAGGACTGTTCCGACCGTATAAGATGCTGACCATACGTACTCTGCGTTGTACGCATTTATGATCGCCGCGTTCGACGCGGAAGCAGACATTGGGTCGGTCCGCGGCCTGTGAAGAGAAGTGAAGTGAGGAAGCGGCGAGTCTACCCACCCGCTCTCTCCGGGTCGACCGACACCGTCCTGATTATAAACCCTGCACATCACCTCCCGAACTGCGATGATAGGGCTTTAAGCGAGGATAGGACACCGCAAGTGTCTCAGCAGTTGATAGCGCCATTTGTGACCGGCGGCGAGCAGCAGACGGAGAATGGACGCGGTATGAAAGTCCAAGCACCCCTGTCGCGCTTGCCGTAGATCTTCTCAGAGCCTCAAGGCACATCGGTGATGGTGGCGGCTTCTGCTGATCGAGTTTCCCGTGATGAAAGCGAGCCAGCGCCCTGCCACAGCGGCCTGCTGGCTTTGGCGAAACATGCTGAGCTGCGGGAGACGGTGCCTAGACACACAGTGAGATGGGCAACACCGCGAGCCTCGACGTAGGATGCTTGAGATTTAGATCCATACCGTACGCACGAGAAGCAGCGCCACCGTTATTGTCAACGTTCGCGCTTCTCCCGACTTGTCTCACTTCTGTACCTGCCGGAAGTCTGTGCTCCTAAGCCTTAGCGCTTTACTAGGCCGTCTCGACAGTAAGCAGCGCCTCAGATATGTCCGGTGCACCATACAAAAGAAAGCCACGGCAAATCAAAACCACCGCTTGCAAATGCGTGTCGAACGGAGTGATGACCGTGACGATCCTGTAACGGTGTAGCTCTGGCACCTGCTGATGGGGCGCACTTTCTAGGTGTCGCAGGCACGGTCGCTGCGGTATGATGCGCCGGTGTTATTAGACGCAACGGAAAGCCCGGCCGATGGAGATGATGTTTATGCTCACCATGTAGCACATCGTAAGCTTGTCTGATTCTCCCACGCGCGCGCGCGCGGGGCCGTCGCCTTCGGGCTACCGAGGCAAAGGCGTGAAATGCAGCCAAACGGAACAGGAGGTTTCAGGTTCCATAGCTATACTGCGAAGCAAGTTGTCGGACTAAAAGTCAAGGCACTCTAGTCCTAATCTGCAATCAATTTCACCTTCAAAAGGACTGCTTGCACCAGGTCCGTGCTCGCAGCCGCTACTGTCATCCTATCGTTCTGCATCGCTGAAGCACGCCATAGATAGGACGTTGCTTCAGTAAGTGCCTCCATAGTGCGGCCCGGAATAAACAAAACGTCCATCAAGCGTTCCAACAACGCAGCGGCAGTGTGCAATGTGCAGTGAAAAACACTTGGTTTGTCAATAACGACTAGTACATCTAGCTCTTCCAAATACAACAGGATATGCGGGATATGCGAGAATGTCCGTCGGGATGCGGGTACAGGTGGTGCTACATGGTATTCATTATCTTTCGCGTTGTACAATTCCAAGTTCCATCGTCGCGCGTCGAGGCGGAACGTTCGTCGTCGTTTCAGCCGC
>JANHOG010000901.1:0-10931 GCA_027627325.1 Phlebia brevispora
TTGGATTTGAGCGGATTCTCCGTGTCAGAGATGTTTATCGTGGGCGCGGAATCACTGGGCATGAGGAGATCTTCAGAGTCCGGGCTGCACTTGGATTTGAGCGGATTCTCCGTGTCAGACATGTTTATCGTGCATGCGGTTGTGCAAGGTGCCGTAGTCCGTCGTCCGTTGAGGTGTAAGCTATTGCAAGGGGGAAGTGTCACGCTTCAAGTGCCTGGTCCACTGGAAGCAGTATATATGCCCCACTGACAGGGCATGTACATCAGTGCGGACTGTCGCTCCACAGCCTGGAGATTTGTGTACAGAGCGCTTAACAGAACCTGCTAGACTAATAATGCCTATCGGCTTTCGAGTGCAAAAGCTGTCTTGGCGACATAAAATATATGCCACAGATACGAGGCAATGTCAGCGATCTCTATTCGTGACATGCCAGTGGGAAACGCAACCCTTCTCTAACGCAATCGCTGGGGGGCTAATTTCTCCGAGCTCTGAGAAGAGCAATAATTTACACGAATTTGAGTCGTACAGATTATGAACACGCGACCAGTAGACCGATGTGAGCATCTAGGACTGATGAACTCAGACGACGACAGCCTTCAGATCCTACAGGTAGTCAGTCTCTGGTATAGCCACACGGACGTCATCGTGTTGCAGAATTGAGACGTACCTCCTGGTCTGCCCTGACTTCTACCTCTTTCAGAACTTGCACAGAACGCGAATGATGCTTCTGCGGTAAATTCGGTCAATTGACTGCAACGCTTTTTACCCGTAGACGTATATGCACCTGTGCATTTCTTCCGCCGGTATTGCCGCTTGCAGACGACGACACTGCAATGGAGTCGAACACCTGCGGAGAAGAGACTGCCGTATTTCGTATCCGTTTGCGTGCGTTCAGGCTGATTATCATTAGGAAGTGTACTAACAGTGAGTCAACGAAGACTCACTTGACCATCATCATGTTAGCGTAGACTGCAATTCCCGCCGGAGCGGAGGTCATGAGTCAGAAGACATGCTGGCGACGACGATAGAGCATACGTTTGCAGAGGATCTCCACAAGACCCGTAAACATCAAGTTCATTGGCAAGAGGTTGTACTGCCGCGGCAACCTGTATGAGTCGGGACAAGCAAGCTGCGAAGCACAGCGTACTCACCACCGCCAAGCTCGCTATCGACAAAAATCTGAAAGATAATTCCTGATTAATAACTGCCAAATATGCAGCACCTGACACTCACAGCGTGCACGCGCCTGTTCCGATGGCATATTTCAAGATAGCCTGGACGTACAGACCAGTCGTACTGAACAGGGCAGTTAGTCGAGCTCAGGGCCACCGAACAGCACACAAAATATTGTAGGACCACGTACCGTACACCGTTCCGAGTACTCTGGGTCAGTTCGTAGATGAGGAAGGACGCCACCATAAGATCCACCGCAACTCCGAGTCCGAGGGCCAGGTTCACAGCATACTTTTGCGGAGAGTATGTCAGACTTTGTCTGAGCGCACGTCATGCATAAACGATACCTTTGTCGCTCGTGCATCGGTGAAGGAGAGAAAGTTGGGGTATTTGTACCTGTTGTCTGCGTTAACCGACTTCCGCAAGTTCGCGGCCCTTCGAACAGGCTTACGTTAACGAAGCTGTGGCTGAAAAGCGGAAGAGTCAGGATCGTATGCTGAGTTGGTAGAGTGATGTAGAATCATACTCAAACCGGAACCTGTGATGCTAGAAATTGAGTAGCGCGTGTAACAACATTATTCGACCATACGCACCAGCACGGCATAATAACGTGACTCCCTGCGATTAGAGAATAGAGTGAGATACGAAAGAAGGATATTTTCGCAACCACTTACGGGAATTGCAGCGACTAGCCAATTCCTCTTGCTCACTGCGCGATCAGTAAATCACTCTCCACCCTCACCATGCCTATTCGAACTCACAGCTCCAAGCGCGGTAGATGTAGAAGCTAGGCGATGCACTTAGGCTTGGCGGATATCAATCAGCTATTGCGCACTAAAATGCCTCACCTTTGTATGAGTACTATGAGCACGACCTGAGTTATGGTAGGTGAGTAGAGCTCATAACATGCATCGTCGACGTACTGCTAGTGCAATGGTGACCTAGTACGATGGCTGATCAGTGTCGAATAAACTAGTAATGATGTAGATAGGCTTACCCCGACGCTCCTAACGAACAAAATCATGATGTTGACACATGCTCGGGTTGTATAACACTTCAAGCACTTACCAGGTCGTTTCTAGAATCCTTACAATGTCGCTGAAGTCGTCTCCAATGTACGTGTGCATTATATGTACGCAGAACGCGCTCTGTATGCACTCCACTAGCCTGTCGATGGATAGATATAGTCCATAATTTTGTGAACGCCAGGCAGTATCTGGCTAAACTGACCATATGAAAATCACGAAACCTTTCAAGACGTAGGGATCCTCTTGGTACTCCAAGAGGTAGAAGTACACCTGCACAGAGAGTACTCCAGAGCACCTGGTGTTCTTCAGCAGATGTTCAGCACAGGGAGAGAGACATCCACCCACATCAGAGCCAGCGGTATCGCCACGCCTGCCGTAGGCGCCATGAACTCGGTCAGAGATGGCATGAGGCGGCGGAACGATGGGTGAAGGGAGCTGCACCACAATACATATCTGTCAAGGTACATGGCTTGATATATAACGCGAGAGAGACTGAGTGGCACTCACTGAATCATGTGGGCTGTGTACAAAGACCCGCTATACGAGAAAGAGGCTGATGATATGTTGATAAAGTGATTCCAGCGTTGATACTGGGAAACAAGCATATGTAAGTTCGCCCTGCACTTCAGGGTACAAACCGGCAAGACTGCTAAGAAGCTTTCATGATCCGGGAGAAGGCTCTGTTGACATCTGTCGCCACGCCATATCGATGTGATACAGTTTCTGAAACAGCTCTAACGTTGCCTATCTTGTTGAAGATGTGAGAACCGCAGAGATGCCTCACGAAAGACTGGACACCTGAAGCGGGCCAGTAATATGACGATTGTTCTTGGACTCTAGTGACGCCAGTCTTTGTCGGTGAAATTTTGCGCCAGGACATATAGCGGGGAAGAACATGGGGTGCATCATCCTAAAGATGAATGAATGATTTTGGATGCTCTCCATTAATCCGTTCGGACCAGGCACAGACTTAAAAGCCTCAAATCCTATCAGCTGGAGACGTCCGAGGCCACGGGAAGTTAGGTCGCGAAGACAAGCTCTGCCAATTATAAGCGGCATATCACTTCAAGGGATGTTGTGTCAAAAATAGTCCATCCATGATATCCAGGCGCAGAACGATCTGGTATAGGAATATGAGCGTCCGCGGTGGCTGTGGTGACTGACTATCAGGAACAATTTGTCCGAACTTACGATGGATGATTTCGAGATACCTTGATGAGCATTGTTCTTAATCTATCCTTTCATTCTCAGGATATATTGAGAGTATTCTAAGAAAGTGGACCTAGATACTGAGCGAGCTTTGCATAGGAACAATGTAGTTCAATTTGTTAGACGGACCCCGAAGCGAGGAACTGGCAGCGCTTAAGGGCGCTCTCTGAGCGCCACATGGGCCTCTGGTCGGGCGCTTGCTTGAGAAAGACTGTTTTCCTGGACTCATATCAGGCAAGGCTGCGGGCTTTGTTACGAACAGCTGTTAACGTTCGTCGTCTTGCGTACTCCAGTTACCCGATCCATTAGCTATGCAAATGATACCAATGATACCAAAATAAGCGGCCGAGAAATATAAGAACCTCGGTCCCATCTGTTTGGGGAAGCGTTCATCTTCATCCTGACTTTCGCGATGCTGAGTCCTTTCGACATTCGCAAACAGGTTTGTACCGTGCTTATCTGCACGTGCTGTGCGGGAGTTTTTGACGTTTAGGATAGCTGGCCTTCTACGGAGCCTATCACAACAACCCTGTGAATATTGGGATACACTTGATCTGCATTCCCCTACTCGTCTGGTGCGCATTCAGGCCAATTAATGCGATAATTGTCTCAAATAGTTTGTGCCGCTGCCTGCAGGTCGTTTGAAATTCTCACGGCTAATATCCCCCTCCCTGATGCCATCCCACCTGTGCATTACAAGGTTAACGACTATCTGATCTTCGATCTCAACTTTCCTGCACTGTGGGCCGCGAGCTATGTACTTTACTATCTCATCCTTGACCCTATCGCTGCAGTAAGCTATTTTAAATGCCTAGATAAGACCATGTGTCTGATACTTGTATGCACCAGATCTCGTACATTCCGCCCTTCGCTTTCATCCTCTTGTCCGCCACCGCTGTATCGTACAGACAGGACGCCGTCACTATCGGCGGGGTTGTGCATGCCGTCTCATGGTGCCTTCAGTTCTTAGGACATGGCCTTGCAGAAAAGCGTGCACCGGCCTTGCTCGATAACTTGCTCGGAGGTACGTGCACGGTCACCTCACTTCACGCACTGCACTGAGGTTTTCTCACCCTCCCAGCCGTAGTTCTTGCGCCGTTCTTTGCGCATCTGGAAATATTGTTCAGCCTTGGCTACCGTCCGCAGCTGCATCGCGATCTTCAAAATGCTATTGGCATGGAAATTGCACGCGTCAAGAAGCTCGAAGGTGACAAGAAACGTGCCTCGGCGAAGAAGAATATGTGATTCGAGAGCAATATTGCTTTATCCCAATAATGGAATGAGATATCCTCATACCTTTATACTGTGGTAGATCTAGTGTCATACCTTTCACATTGATACACCCCGTTGTATCGAAGATTCGCCACCACCTTTTAAAATGAAACAATGGGAGATGGAATGAGGAACAGCCATATTCTGATGGTTTATGTATCACTTGTGCCTGAAGCTTGAGCCATCTTTGTTTGTGATTGCCAACATGGGACGGCTGGCGGTGCGCGAGAACTGGACATACAGACTAGAAAAAGAGGGGAAGAGCTTTTACGGTACGTGCTCCCTGCACTGCACCCAGATATCACCGAAGCTGATCACACAGCATTTTGGACCCTCCAGGGCCTTTTTATCAGAGCGTGAAAGCCGCGGCCTTATTGCGAAGCTCTGAAATCAACCGGAATAATAAGTATAGAAGTGCTCACCAGCTTATCACGGTCGCAAACAGCTGAGATTCCCATGCGCCTGCCTTCTCAATATCACACATCACAGACACGGTTCTTGCAACACCGCAATGGCTAATGTGATTCACGGTCTTCAGCTCTATATATGAACATGCACTATCACGGTTACCACCGTCTCTACACATGCATAAGCGAATGCCTAGGGTTCACAGGACATACATTGCGTGCTTCACCGTCAAGCATGGAACTTCAACAAGTATTCAGATCGTTGTTAGCATTGTCCCACATAGTACTGCGAAAGCAGTCATAGGCACGTACCGAAGGAACTGATGCCTCGGACATGTTCTTCCCATCCGACTAGGAAAAATAATCACTGCTAGTACAGGAAGACAGGTACTTGTACGTACGATTGCGACTATCTTAGTCTCACTGACTACAACGTCGAGAGGGCTCGCGTTGCCTCTCTCTATCCCCAGGTTTGTCAAAGGAATAGTGTTGATGTCGGTGTTTCCTCCATATCTCCCAAAATTGCGTATGACATCTCTGGTATTAAGGCTAGCATAAAGCAAGTCAGAGATGGAAGCAACGCCGGTTGAGTCAATCCATTCCCTACGTTGTCAGCAAAGAATTGATGTATACTGTCAGAAAAAAGAGGTGTTAAGTCAGGTTTGTCATAACATATTTGAGTGGACGACACCTACGCTTGGACAATGTGAAGGTGAAAAACAGGATGTAAAATGTGGTAGGAGCAGCAATATACTAGACGGTAGCATTGTTGTTCAGTTTACGTTACAGCTTCAACGAAGTCACGGTGTTAAGCAGACTCGGAGCTTACCGCGATGGCATCTGCTATTGTGAAGCATCTACATATGGATGGCTGTCATCAGTATCACATTTGTCTGCATCTTCATACGCACGTTGTTACTGTTCCTGTAGTGACTGTCAGAATGATGAGCTTGGAGATTATGTTGTCGGACCTGTGTAAAAAACAGTAGATCATTATGAGTAGTAAGATAATCATCGTTGGAAAGTGCTGTTTGCTCACCTCCTAAAGCCAGTACGATTCCGGCGAAGATAGAAAATCATGGTAGCGGCAATTGACATATCTGCGGCGGCCATTGTGCATAGAGCAGTGATGCCTAATGTCTAATGCATGGAGAATGTAAGTTGCCGATATGAAATATAGTCCCTGATGGGCTAACCTTCAATCTCGCTATGAGTTCAGTGACCACTTCCTGGGAGTAAATCTGGATCCTACACGTCAAGTTCAGTACTGCATATGACATGAGAAGATAATTTGAGTGTACGCTCTGATAGCAAATGCTTTGGTCCGATAGTTATAGTTCACTGGCAATTTCATGCTTATACTGGTTCCACTTACTGAGGCTCGTCGCTGTTACACCAGAAAAGTCAGCATATGTCAGAGTACTGTGTAGTCAGATGTGCACTCACCAAACTGAGCTACCACCAACAGTTGCTAGCGTACAATCCACGCTTAATAAGGAGCATCATAGTGGAGGACGGCTCACGTACGCAAAACCCTGTGATCCATGGGTTATGGCTGACTAGAGAGAGGAGACATTATCAGTATCGAGCCGTTTGCTGACCTGAAGGCATGACTGACACCTCCAAACACGGACCACCATAAAGCTATTGGTTTGTCAATATGGTTATCTGCGTATGCACAGATATCTTACATTTCCACTACGCAAGAAACAAAACTCTATTAGAAAGTAAGGGTGAGACATGGAGCGAATCAGACAAGAATATACACACTGACATTCACAATGATTCCAGCCTACACCAAGATTCAGCTGGTCCTAGCAAGCTCCGATTTAGCTCGTGGGCGACTCACGTTGACAGTCCTATCAAGGCAAGGCATAGTCGTTTGAATCAAGTAGACTGCATAGCTATGTATCCTCACCAGACTTCGGTAATAATCGCGGTAGGATTGGCAAAGTTTTCAATGAGGTAGTGATAAAGGGACCATACAACGAATACTTGATGGAGAGTGTCAAGAAGCCTTTATGTCGTTGAGCTTCACGTGGTCCGCAGTAAAATCGACACTACTCACAAAAGTACAGCAACCTTGAGATATCCTCAGTTTGGTACGGGTGGGAATGAGAGGAAGACTCACCAGCCATTTCAAAGTCGGTTGGTCTGATCGAGATTTGCTCGACTGGTAGTAATTATATGTCTGGACACAAGTGATGCCATAGAGCCTAGAAGTAAGGTTGTCTCAGCGCATCTACAAGGGTAGATAGACATGAAGAGTACATAGATGCAAAAGCGACACCGAGATATCCTACACCCACAGTTGCGCCAATGTTTATTTCGGCTAGCATGAGAGCCGCGTCAGGGACAGTTACGTTCGTGCTATTCATGCCGACGGTTCAGCGGATTGAATGCCAGTAGGTGCCGAGTGGTACTCACAATCACAGCATATATACACTCAAACACCGGGGATGATGATCCCCTTACTAATGTCATGGCCAGCGCCGAGTTTGCATATTTGCGAACGCTCCGTTCGTCTGGGTTGGTCTATTAATCACCGGAAGACGTGAGTAGCAATCGGCTAGCAGTTTAACGAATCAGCGCTCGTTCAGAATGGCGCATTGCCAGTGCAGGTATCTTATGCCATTCAACAGAGCCGCCACTACATTGCCATCACAGATGTGAGATAAAGTGATGCCGAGGACATCTTAGAAGGTATCAGTTTCATCAGCATTGGACAGGATGCAAGCGCAGACAATGATTTGAACAAACCGGAGCATACACCAGAAATGTACGTACGGTATCCCACCTCGGCATGTCGGGTCTAGTCCACAGGTATCGCAAGCAGTAGGTTCAAGATCTAGTGGCGTGATACCTCAGAAACGTGACATGCGGTTAGCATATTGCTGATTTCATACGAGCTGGGCTCTCACTTATCGTTCAGTATCGCGCGCGGCAAGGCTGCTCAGCGCCGGCATATTTTGCTGATCACAAATGCATGGCCATCCTCTGCGTCCTGGTACGTTATGAGCGTCAGTCGATCGTGAATAAGACATATCTCCAACTGGAGGCCGTCGTAAGGCTTCTAGCGTATGCCGAAAACCGACGCAAGGATGTCAAAACAAAACAAAAAACACAAACTACACAGCTCATCAGGAGGTGCTAGCGGACCAACACTGTACCTCCGGAACGGCACCTGTTGACGTAGTTACCTTTGATAGTGATGTCAGATTCTGCGCAGTCTTGATACAGCACATGTGGACGCACCGCTCACGATTATTAAAGCAATCGCTTGCACTTGAGCAGGGTCGTTTTCGACTTCGCGATTTGAAACGCTTCTTGTAGAACAGATTCTGATATTGCCGATATCGTATGGGTGATATTTCCTAGTGGCTGCAAGCGTTTGCTGCGTCGGGGAGTCAGTAAGATAGATTTGCTGGACCGCGGCGCGTCTCTGAATGAATGAGGTATTCAAATTACAGTGTACGCGCAGGCAATAACAAACCTTGTCACGTTAGATATGCAATGATAGTTGGAAACAGAAACAGTGCACAAGAAATGTCGTATAGACAGACAGTCAAGGCCAGGTAAGGATCTGTATCGTTGAAGTGAGTGAGAGGACATGCTGGCACCAACTTGAGGCAGGTGCCACAAGCCGGCAATTCCCCCCTCCCCCCCCCTTGTCTGCGACTCATAGCAAGGCGACGTCCGTCCACCAGACAAACTACATTCGGGATTTAGCTGCTACGGCCAGGATAGTTTTATCACGGAATGCGGAACCATTGACACAACTTGCTATTTCTCGATTCACAAAAGTTACTGGCTTCTGGGATTGTATGCATTGATCAGACAGACGACTTGACAACAAATTTGGCACTTGATTACCAAGAGTACGTACCATACTAGTTCTGTCCACTTATGTTCTAACCCATCTGGACTTTGTGGAGTCGTTATTACATGCAAGACATCGCAGATCGTCCACGTACCAATGTACTGGTACGACGCTACATCGGGGTGAACTCGCCCTTAATGATCGCAGCAGCTAGCGGTCCCGAATGAAGAGTGAGCCTGGTGACTAAAACATCGTAAGAGCACGTACCTTGTTCCGCAATCGCGTATACGCTCGCTGCATCGTCAAGACACAGAATCCATACATCAGAACGACCACATACCGCAGTGCAATGAGAGAAAAGGCCTACCTTGCGTATGCGCCGCGACGTGTAGCGGGACAACGGAAAGATCGACGACGCGGAGGTTTGACGTCCCATACACCTGTGACATATGACACAGACGCCAACGTCAGTGCCGGACCAGTGTGAGTGTGAAGGTAGGGACGCTCTGTGAGCGTGTTGAAGCTCGGGCGTGGGTCAGGACGCAACGCACCTTGAGCGTGTTGTCCACCACGCCGCCTTTGTCGCGTGGGAGCATCGCCGCGGAACCCGCGGTATCTAAATATTTGCCGAAGTTATAGCGATGTCAATGGATTGGAAGGGGTGAGTGGAAGGGAGGAGGACGCACGGTAGACGGTATCGAGGGTGAGCTTTATCCACTCTGCATAGAACACATCGGTCAACTAGTCCACCGTGCCATAGATCAGTGGCATGTTAGGGCGATGCGTACCTTTGATCTGCTCATCAGTTGTTGCCTTAGGTCCCGGATTGTGCTCGCCGACTAAGATGAATCCAGAAGATTAGAAATTCACGGTTACACAACACGCCACCAGTACGCACCGATCATATCCTTCATAGGCGTCAGCTTGCTCAGCGCACGTGCAAATTTCACCGCCTCAACATAGACATCCAGATCTGCGAAAGTATCTCATTATGTATAGGCGGGTGTAGGCATGCGCGATATGGGCGAGACGTACCGATGTCTTGGTCGAAGTACCGCGCGTCGATCTCGGGGTCGACCAACGGGTCTTTGGACGTGCAGTGCTGTCGATTCATCACTTAGCTCTGACAGGCTCTCAGCGCAGAGAGAGACGGCATACGATAGTCCCACGAGACCACACATGGTTATTGATGACCGTGAACGTGATGTAGCGCTTGCCCGGCTCCGGAGGGTCTAGTCAAAATCCAATGCTCAGTATCCGCCCCTCACAAGACGCGCGTAGAGTGACTCACTGGGCCCACCCAAGAAACAGGGAATGACAACGACCTCACATCCCGGACCCTTCCCCGACCCCGGCCTGAGGCGCTCAAGGAGGATCTTGTATTGCTCGAGTAGCCCAGTTGCGAGGCTCTTCTCCGCACTATCCTCGGGAGACGTAAGTTGTTCAACCTTGCCCTCGAGATCTACAACGATCCCCTTTGCGCGCTCGTATATCTCCTGTGCACGCGGGGAGATGGTGGAGAGCGGCGCGAAGAGAAAGTTGACGATGCCGTGCGTAAAGAGGCCAGTCTTTGTCGTGTTGCTATTGAGTCACAAGGGTGTTTTAGTGGGAGGCTGAGAATAATAAGAGAAAAGGTACGCACTAAAGCTCGAGGTTCCTCTCGCGCACAGTCGGATCGTGTAGGGCGTCGAGCGTCTCATATTTCGCATCCTCTTTCAATTCTGCCAACGATGCCGGCACTGATCAGCACAGCAGCATGCAAATTTGATACAGTAGTCAACTCACCGAAGCTCACATCAACCAACAAATGCTCCTGCACATTCTCGCCCACGCCGGGCAGCTCAATCTTTACCGGAACGCCGATGCGGTCAAGGACATCCTTCCTGCCGATGCCCGAGAGCTCAAGGATCTGCGGCGTCTTCAGTGTCCTGTATCATCGTCAAACTCAGTTGTCGGTGACATACGGAACAGGTGAGACATACCCTGCACTGAGAACGACTTCTCGCACGGCGCGCACGACAT
>JANHOG010000902.1:0-10931 GCA_027627325.1 Phlebia brevispora
CGGCGAGTCGCACGTGCAGAGTGCCGACCTCAGCACCCTCCGTGTCATAGGCAGTGTAGGAGAGCCGCTCAATCCTGAGGCGTGGCACTGGCTGAACGACCACGTCGGGCGCAAGCAAGCTGCCATCGTTGATACGTTCTTCCAGACCGAGACTGGTTCGATCGTGTTGTCTCCCCTCCCCGGTGCGATTGAATGCAAGGCTGGCTCGGTCACTGTGCCTTTCCTTGGTATGCAAGCTGCGCTTTTGGATCCTGTCACGGGCAAGGTATATTATATGCTATAATACGGCTTGGAGGATACTGATCAATCACTTTCAGGAACTCGAGGGCGACAATGTGGAGGGTGTGCTGGTCTTCAAGAACACCTGGCCATCGATTGCACGCACAGTCTGGCAAGATCACAACAGGTGGCTGGATGTCTACATGAGGGTAAGTGCTCCCCTCTACTGAAGCGAGTCATCGTATTCATTTCGAAATAGCCGTATCCTGGCTACTTCTACACCGGTGATGGCGCTGTCCGAGACAAGGATGGATACGTCTGGGTTAAGGGTCGCGTGGATGGTAAGAGGTATAATACGACTTCTGCTCAGCCGTAGTCTCACCAGCACCTAGACGTCATTAATGTTTCCGGCCATCGTCTCTCCACTGCTGAGATCGAATCCGCTCTCATCCTCTACAAGGGTGTCGCCGAAGCAGCCGTCATCGGTGCGAACGATGAGCTGACCGGTCAGGCGGTCCATGCATTCGTCACCTTGAAACCGTACATCCTGCACCTATCTCTCATTCCTAAGAGCTCTCTAATTCGTATCCTAGTGAATTCAACTACGACCCTGCCAACGAGACGGATCTCATCAAGGAGCTCGTTCTGCAAGTTCGCAAGGTCATTGGGCCATTCGCTGCACCCAAGAAGATCTACATCGTATCCGACTTGCCCAAGACGCGTTCCGGCAAGATCATGCGTCGCATTATGCGCAAGATCATCGCCGGCGAGGGTGATCAGCTCGGAGACCTGTCAACTCTGGCGGAGCCGGCAGTCGTAGACATCGTCAAGACCAAGATTGAATCAGTTCTAAGCGGTTGAATTTTTTTACGAATAGCAGTCTAAATCTTGTAGAAATTGGTTGACTTATATAGATCGATGCAATACTAATTTCCAATGACTGGTTTGCTGAATCGTTCTTGTAAATGTCGTTAGACGTGATCACGACCAAGGCTCCGCCGGTTCCTCACAGAAATCCCCAAATAGTCACGCTGGACGCTGTAGACTCAGAGGGGTCTGTCGACTTCGCTAATAGATTGAGCAAGAGCTCCCATGTACTATGATATACAAAAGCCAATGTTCGCCGGATTTTCATGTGTATTGACGATCTTTGCGACACTCGCCGTGCCACACCAAAACCGGCTTCATAGAATGCTGCTTGGGTCGTGTATTATTGCTTCGGGTGCGGCTCTGCGTGCGGCGGAGGAACGTTCTTCTCAGTACCATCAGCACCGCCGTTCCCAGACCCATCTGTTGACACGATATCATCCGGTGTCTCAGAAGTTTCAGCAGATCACTCACCCTTGTAGACAACGATACTTTCCAGACAGCCCTTCATCTTTGTTGCAAAGGCCTTTGTGGGCACGTCGACTGCGTAGAAATCAAGGTTTGTTGAAACTACCATGAACAGGTCAGCACGAATTCTGTAATAAAGACCCTACGAAAGCTCACTCCTTTAGAAATGAGTTTTCCTAGGCCTTACAGCACGAAGCTATGGTCGCGGACAGAGAGAGAGAAGTTGTAATGGTACTAGGGTTAACTCGCGGCTTTATATATGCACAATTTCGCTGGCACTGCCTGCAATCCATTTGAGGATCCCTCAGACATTGGGACTATGGAGTCGGATGAAGATTAAGAAAGACACGCAGCTCGCATAGCCAGAGTCATAGTAGTACTCGAAAGTACCCATATCGGGTCAAACCCCATGGTTCGTTGTTTCTCCGAGATGACATCGGACTGAGGACTTTAGGCAAGTTATCCTGGAAGGTACCTCTTCTCTCGTGGCAATGCTAAAGTTGACGAGGTATCAGCACACGCGCCACTGTTACGGAGCTAACCCGGTATTCCTCTTACGACGTCTTGCGATATATGCTGCGTATCACGCGCGTCCGTGATCATACAGTGAGGAGAACAAAGGCGGTGAGCGAGACAGTTCACACAGCTCCCGTTGCGCCTCGCAGAGGGACGCGGGGATGAATAGACGCGGAGCATGCACACGACTGCCGACGCATAAACATAACGGGAAGGCGCGCTGATCGTACATGTCATCAAGACCAAGATTGAAGTGGTTCTCAGCTCCTAACGTTTCTTTAGATAATACACTAGATTCCTAGAAATCAATTTGCCTGTATGGTACTGTGTCCTCATATCTGATGGCTTCGTATGTCACGCACGAGTAAAGAGCGTTGGTCAGCATAGGATACCATAGGCATGTCGCTACGACTATCTGATAATGGGATTTGGGCGTAAAGGAGTATCTGACGCACGATGGTTTGTTGTACAATTACAGTTACGATATACGAATCTTTCGCTCTTATGGGACAGATCGTTCCGAATTGAAATACCGATGTAGGATCTCAAGGTAAGGTCAGTGCTGGAATGGTACAGATATCGCCTCCCGGCTGAACCACATATGTCTCCGGTCCAATCGGCTTGGAGTCTATGAGTCTCCACACAAGAATGGGCTCGGGACCCGGTGCAGAAACAGGACACCATGCTTTGCGTTGGTTGTCGAAGCGCCAAATCTCGGGTTCCGGCATTCTAGTCCAGACAAAGACCTGTCCAGGTTCAAGGACCACATCTTTACCGTGACGAGCGTTAACGGAAGTGCCCCACAGGACTCTCTGTGCCGATTCAGTAGGCGGCGAGAGTACGAAACCACGAGCTGCGGTTTCAGAGGCGGGCGTCGTTTGAAAGTCGAGTGATGAATCGATGAAAGGCCATTTCTCGGGGTCGCCAGGTCTCGGCAGGGGTTGACGGTGGGGACCAAATATGAAGACATCAAGGGGATGTAAACGGTGCCATCCTCTTCCTTGCCAGACTTCAGCCGCCTGGACCCTAATCCTCCCGCCGCTCTGATTCATTACAATAGCTATACCTGGAGCGGACTGAATCCAGAAAGTGGAAGGGAGTAGACTGTGGGTAAGTCTGAGCACCAGGGCGGTGAGGGTGAGCGTCGGGTTGACCTCCGGTGACACTGGAAATACGGAGAGATCACATACGCAAATGCCTTGAAAATTGCGCAAACGAAGGTCTGCATCGACACACCCCCCGTTTCCGTCATACCGGGCATTGGTATGGAACCTAGCTCGTGGGCCACACCACCAAGAGGTAATCGCTGCCAAAAGGCATTCCCTGCATTTCCTCCGGGAGAGATCCATTCAATATCAAGGACTTGGCTTATCGCCGCCATTGCGCCTTCGGTGATGCGCTGCAAGTCATCGTAGGTCCCGCCACTAGCAGGGCCATCCCCTCCCGCTCGTTCTATGTGAACCACGGGCTCCTCATCATGGTCGAGTCTAATGCTATTTTTCTCGAAAAGGGGAGAAAGACCGATGATAGCCATGACGAATTGCGGAAGACTATCGTCACGAATTTGGTCTCCGCGAGGCAAAAAAGACGACGAATCGATGGCCATGTTCGCAAGGAAGATCTTGTCGGGGCTCGATGGGAGATTCGTGAGGTAAGTCTGTAGTTTCATTCCACCGACTTCTCGGCTGATGGTTTCGTCTTTGTAACGGAAGGAGCGCGAGGTGTAGAAGATTTCGTGGTCGGTGATGTGACAGCCATCGTACGAACTCTCCGAGGTGAGGGGTACTTTGCTCCTCAGCAGGATAGCAGCAGATTGCACGCTTCCAGCGCACAACACGACGGTCGGCTGCGGGCCGGGTTTCGAAGGCTGTCGTAGAGGAATGAAGTACTCTTGAGGCGCTCCATCGACGAACGCCAGAATTGTTACACCAAGAGCCCGAGGTGTCTGACCCGCGGGGCTTTCGATCTCGATCCTGCGGACTTCCGCCTGCAAGAGGATCCGGAATTTTGGATGCTCTTTTCCAGGCTCCTTGCTCATGGCTATCTCGAGGAGGCGGTCAACTGTACTCCAAGCATCCACGGGGAAGTAGTAGTTGTTAGTGCGGTGGAACTGGGAAGCAATCCTCCCCCACTCCCAGGAGGCATCTCGTCCAGATACAGCCTCGTCGATGTTTAGACGTTCGATAAGTCGTAGGTGGCGCTGTTGCGTAGCAGGGATGGAAAGCTGCATCGTGGCTTCTGCAAGAGAATAGTATCGCCCGAGCACGTCTTCAACTACCTGCTTAGGGAAGTAGTCGTGAAGGGTCCGATCGTGAATCCTTGGACTAAACAGACCCCAAGCTACACTGCGTCCTCCAAGGCAATACATGGGACCACCGTTCCAGTCAGCAGTCTCGACTTCGAAGTCCGACTTGAATTGTTGAAAGACGGCGTCATTATCCTGTGCCCTGCTCCGTATCTTGGAAGGACGAGCGCTGTTTAAGGAATGAGAATGGAAAAGGAGGTCACCCCTCTCTATGACTAGAATGTTGACGGCTTTCTCTGGCCCGAGTTTGATGTTGGTATCGAACAATTCGGCAGCAATGGTACCACCGCCAACTCCGGAGCCAACGACAATGAAATCGTATGGGCCGGCGTCTACGGCCTCCTGAGGGGTGAGCGTAAAGTATTTTCTTTGAACGCGCGACATGTGGCTATAGAATCGTATGGGTGAGGTGATATCAGTTTAGAAGAGAGAAAGACACCGACATGATCTGATGTGCTCGGCAAGCAGTTTAAAAAGTCGACTCGGGAAGGAGGAACACAGAAGGTATCGCAGCGGACGTCGCACTATCTAAGTAACAAATCCGCGTGCGTTAAAAGAGGCCAGAGATAACAGGTAAATAGTAGACACATACCTTTGCGAGTGATGTAGAGGGGAAGCGAGGGGAAGCGGGCAAGAACGAGGAGACGATCACTGAGATGAATGTATTCCCGACCTCATCCTGCCGGTACAACCAGGGGCTATGCCTTCATTATATACTCGCGGATGTTGTGTCAGGAGTCCTGCCTGCACGGTGTTATCATGCGATGCTCCAGATGAATAATTAGTTTCAGTATCTCGCATCATCTAGATCCGGGGGTACAAACCTTCATTCGCAGAGAAGCACGGAAAGCTCTTCACATAGAAGTACACAAACAGACTCCATTCCGACAACACACCGGACCTGAGCACTAACGCAACTTCGGTCTCGGAGTAGTGTTCATTCGTCTTGGACTTTGTGCCTAGCCCTACAGTTCAATGAGGGCGCAGACTATAACAAGGCATGTCCTGATTCGTACGAAGAAGGTACATGAGTTCAAGTTAGTTTCATTGTGGCATTGAGGCTTGACGAAACCTCCCCACAAGAAAATCGTGCAGTACATGTGACTGCTGCAGTTCATGATGGCGTGACCATTGTGGCGAACTCACAAATACACCAAGGTTTGTACCCCTGATGCGAGCTAATGCATGGGCATGCATGGAAGTCCTGTAAGACCCTTTCCAAATATCAGCTCGATCATGATGTATCAATGGAGTTTACAGGCCTCTAGCATGAGTTTGTAGTCCAATAGCTAAGGCTCGGAAACAGCTCCTAGCGTACTTGCGTTGAGGTCTAGCGTTCGGACCAATGAACATTGTCGAATGCATTGTTATATAGAGTAGCAGGATTGTCACTGCGCATACTCTGAGGCGACGGGGAAAAATGCTACGATAAGGGCATAATCATAACACGTGTGAGCCATTCGTGACGACAAGAAGCTCTTGAAAGACTCACAGGCTCGCACCTTTAACTTTACTGCAACCCTTTGCATGCTGCATCGCACGGACTACTATCCCCTTGTGGTGAGAAATAAGGGTGGGAATGGGACGCTGAGATGCTCCACGGAACACATGCCCAGTGACTCCAAGAGCGAGGAGATCAGAGGTGGTCAGACAGTTCGCACAGACAACAACGCCCGTTGCGCCTCGCGGAGGGACGCGGGGATGAATAGACGCGGAGCATGCACACGACGGCCAACCGGCCGTCCCAAAGGATGACGCAAGGCTTTTGATTGGCTTCTGCCAGCGATCCCATCACGTGCCTAAGTCTAGGCCTTTCGCAGTTTGCCGGGTGCTGCTTCTTCGCTTCTTGTACCGACACGTCGGGATCGACGCGCCCTCCTCCCGACGCTGTCCTATTATAGTTACTGCAATTAATTAATTAATTACGCATTTTTATTTTTCATTGTCCTCTCCGCATCTCGCACGGTGGCACTGACTGAGCTTCAAGAGAAGATCAACGCCCTTGACATCTGTCACTACCACGATGCGATCCCCCCCCAATGTTTTGTTTTTCTCGAAGTTCTCACCGAGGACGACGACAAAAGTGGTTGAAGACATTCTGCATTGTGCGGCAGCGGGCTGCTCACGCACACACCCTAACTCGTTTATAAGGGAGGACTTCATCTCGGTGCGTTCACCACATCACAACTCGCAGGCTGATTATCCTACCTCTGTGCTTGCACTATGCCGCCCCATCCATTGTCTCCTTCATTCTCCTCCTTCAGCGACGAAGAGCTCTTCAAGCTTTCGTTCCTTGGTCACAGCCCCACACCCTTGCCGTCGTTCATGAGCGCCAATCTTGCTGAATTCCAGTCCCAGAAGCAAGTCTCCAGGCCTCGTACTCGTTCCGCCAAACCTCGCCCTCGTCCCTCGCCTGTTAACTCGCTTGAAAGGCAGCAGAAGGCTTTCAAGAAGGAGTTGCGGAACGCCAGCACACTCATGTCCCTCGACTTCGACGTAGAGACCAGTGAGGTCCTGATGGTCCCTGTCCATTGGTGAGTAGAATACATCATCTCGTTTCAGTTGCTCATAGTGTCTAGGCTTAAGAACAAACTCGGGAAGCCCGTGCCCCTGAACGACTTGGTAAAGTACGCTCAGGAGCATGAGTTTCTCGAACGTATGTCATGCTTGTGTATCCTTGAGACTGGCTGCTTTGAGCCGGTGAGGCTGTTCAAGCCCGGCGGGGTGAACAGCCAACACTACGACTGTCTGTGCATCGGTTGCAAGTACTAGGAGAAGGACGGGGCTGGTGGGTGTACGTGGTTCGGTACGTCGTTGTATATTTTTCTGAATGTTACAATACTCATAAAGACCCTTAGTCAATCTCGAACACCTTCTTCGCAAGCATCCCAATCAAGACACCGTAGAGTATCCTCTCAAGCAACGATGTAAGCACCGTCTCTTATTTCTCTTAAGTTCTTGTAAACTCATGTTATGTTTCCATCATGCAGTGTTCTATGGCGGCCCAAAGGCTCAGGCAATAGCCGGTAAGTCCATGCTTGTATCAATATCCCACCATGCGCCGATATCTGAATCCTTTCTATAATAGATTCCTTTCCCTCTCCTTCGAATTCTGGATGGAGGCCTCCGCCGCGGTTCCCTCCGCTGCAGAGGGCCCTTCCTCTTACTGAGGAGGAATCCCGCTCTAATGTGCAAGTTAATCCATGTGAGTATCTCAACAGTCTTCCATAGGTCACGTCGCTTATTTATTATCTATAGTCCTTGTTGACGGTGGTGTTGCAGATGCAGACCGCTTGTTTGACGCGGTGGACGTACGTTCCATCACGATGAAGGTCTGTGAGGTTGCTCCGCCAAACTTCGAGACCACCGTGTCTATGTTGCGGGGCCTTCTCCGGCACGGCATCAAAGCGCAGGACCTACTCCGCATCCTCGGAGTCTGCAACATTTGCGGCGATGTTCTCGCACTCTGCTCCTTCCCTACTCACGGCTGCATCGCAGACTCCGTCACCCGCCGTGACGATGGGTCTTGGATTTCTTCTGACGCACGCGTATGCCGCCGCATTCCTTTCCCCACCAGTGCTGAACTGGAGGACCTCTTCTACAACGCTACACCATCTCCGCCCCATTCCCAAGTACCCAAACGATCTCCTCAACCATTTCCGCTCGCGCATTGGGTGCAGCAGCGAACGGGCTCAGTGGCATCGGGCTCTAACACACCCTCCTCGTCTGCCGCCAGCCTCAGCACTGCAGACTTCCATCGTCTCTACATGGACTCTTCCAGCTCTCCGGCCATGCGTTCGACGCCGTCTACCCCATTCCCCTATGCCACTGATTCCACTTCTGACACTACACCTTCACCATCGACCTCTGCAGCTGCGGAGACGTTGGTCCTCCTGTCCGCCTCCTCTAGTAGCTCCTTCACTGCGTCGTCGTCTTCACAATCGCAGGCTGATAGTGTCCAGATCAAAGAGGAGAAAATGGATGATGATATCGTAGTTGTAGACAGTAGCATTAGCACTAACAGTCGTAAGCGGAAGGCTAGCACTAGTGGCAAGGTCGCAGTCGATGGGCAGAAGAAGCGTTTCCTTGGGCACATTGATCTCACCGAGCTGTAATGTAGTATGCTGAGTTTTTTGTATTTTGAAAGACCCTCTTGTTCTTGCTGAATATATATCTTGATGCTCACAACTTTCATGCGTGCAAATGGAGTGAAAATCGATTGTCTTCGGTAAATACATGGCATCTAAGACGTAACCCCACACGCCTTGCGATCCTCGTGAAGCTCATTGACACGAGAATATAACTTCAACTCTTCAAACCACCTGGTATCACGCGTCGCCTCTATCCTGTCAGCACGGGCACGGTCTTCAGCCTTGAGAGTCTTCCATGTTCTAAAGCCGTAGTCTACAAAACGGAACAGACCACCTGCAGCATACTGAGTGAATGCCATGCGGGACTCGCCCCGCTGAATAGGGGTGTTGGAGTGAACGCAGGTCGCGGATGGAATGAGGATAGTTGCGCCAAGAGGGAACTCGATGATGAGGCGAAATGATTCAAGGACAAGGTGTCCGCTGCGCTTCCAGTCGTAGTTGCCCAAGGCCGTGATAGCGCACCACCCTATTGCACGGTTTAGGTGGTCCACATGGCTGTAAGTGACAGCGTTGGGCCCGAAGTTGAACGATGCCGCAGGGAAGACGCTGCGAGGAAAGATGTGCTTGAGAGTTGGGTACTCCTCGTATAATTTGTCGAGCTCTACGTGATAGTCTTGATACATCTTCGGAGCGTACAGGGCCATCATAGCTAGAGATTGTTTAAACGGCATGCATGCAATAAAGAGGCTACCTGAAATGCGTACCGGTGTGATAATGCGCGATCCGTTTGAAGCCGTCATTGTTCAGCAACACGTCATCAATAACGCAGGCGTTATGCTTCGAGTGACGGAGGTTGCCTGGCACCTAGCCTTGTTCAGAGAGACGGAGATGAATCATATCATATACTACGCACCCGCTGGCCACCGCCGAAAGACACGCCAACCGCAACTGAAGGATATGCTTCACGCCGGTTCAGCAAAGCCTTCAATGGAAAGTTGAGTGTTTTCGCTGCACGGCACATGGCGCGAGTTGCGGAGGGCACGGCGTCGTTCCAATACGTCGGATCCTTAGGACCGCCAGCGAGCAGCCCAAGGACGTGTACTTTGTTGTCCAGTAAAGCAACGGTATCACTAATGTGCAATTAGAGACGCCTGCTTGTCCATAGAGTAGAATAACGTACCGTCCATTCCATTCCACCAATGTGTAACCGCGCTTCTCAACTAGCTCTCTCGCCGTCATCGACACCTCGACCTTCTCCCGTCGAAGACCAATGTAAGCGTGGCGCGCTACCGGCAGGTACGCAGTCACGAAATCGCTCTTGATTGTTCAAAATCCCTGTTGACGCCTCGAAACCGACGATCGAACTCTGAAAAAGGGGACTTCGTTCGGCCTCAACTTCTTCTGCTCGCTCTTGATGCGGCGTCGTCTTGCGGACCGCGGCTGCGTTTTTAGGAAGGGAATCCTCGGCGGTGTGCGGCATGACACTAGGAGATGTGCGGCTCGCTTGACGGTGTCGAGGCGCGGAAGAGCTGGCGGTATGCGCTGGTGAAAGAGGTACCGACTGCGAATGTTGGCTGCGATGGATACGAGGTGTAACAGGGTCCAGATATTGTCCTGGCTCAAGATCGCCCTCATTATTGTTGTCGCGAAGCCATTCCGACTCCAAGGCTTTAACCAACAGTGGGTGGTGTTCGAAGTTGAGTTGGATCAATGCCGGATCTTCAAGCAGAGCCTTGAGTTGAGCACGAGTCTGAGATGTTGAGGGCTCAGTAAAGAATTTGCGAGATCATAGGAATAATACGCACCAAGGGTCTGCTCGCGTCTCCCACAGCAGCTATCTTCGACATGACTGCCATGGTGTGCTCTTTGAAGGCAAGAGCGATGGCGTGTGTGGGCTTTCAGGATGGGATCCGTACCAGCAAAAATGACTGAGGCCTTCGGGGGAACACTCAGAAGCGAGCGCAGATGCGTTCAGCTATGGCTGCCCGTGTGCTGTGGCTTGCTCGACGCACGCATGCCCGACCATCGGACGTACTTGGATTTCACGCGTGCGCGATGCTTGCGTGCTCCGGCTGAGGGTCAAGCATAAATACAAGCTGAGACGTGAGTAGCAGTATACGTACCGTCGGCAGCGTCGTATACAGGTCCTTACCAGGAACTGCAACACCTTCTGTCCACGTTCGACGCTTCGCATTGCAGGGCCCTCCCGGAAACTGCAGCGGGTCACACAGATGAAGGTCGGCGGGACAGTAGATTCTCTGCCTTTTCCCAGGGCCTTACCAGGAACTGGGTTGGCTTACGGTGCCATGATGAACCGTACTTCAAGCTTGAATTGCATGACATACAGTGTGTTGAGATGCGTAGTGACATTCACAGGTGATGTAGCCGGTTTCGTACTCGAGTTTAACGGATGGGAGTCTACCGCGCCTCCGAGGTCGCTGTCCTCGTCCAACGCACGCAACGGG
>JANHOG010000903.1:0-10931 GCA_027627325.1 Phlebia brevispora
TGCCGCAAAAAGGAAATACTCGCACCTCCGCAATTGACGCGCCTTCGTACGCGTCGTAGGGCGCACCCTCTTCGGACATCTCGTCTTTCCATTTACCCAGCTTCTGCTTCGCTTCTTCGAACGCTTCCTGGTCCAAATAAGCTTCCAAGTGCTCGGTGACTCTGACTTGCGACTGCTGCAATATGCCTTCTGCCGCGGCAATCGACTGCATCTCTTTCACGTGTGCCAGCCGGAATTTAACCAAGATTCTAGCCATGTCCTCGCCATACTTCTCTTTGTTTCTTTCCCAGTCGTCGTATAAAGGCGGGTTGATATGCCCGCCGTTCCTTTATTTATCTCGTGTAAGTATAGCATACACGTATTCACGGGGGTGTCGCGCACCTGCCGGTTGCTCCTGAGCACACTTCTCTGGCCTCAAGGATAACTATGCGCAATGAACTGTCCCGTTTGAGAGCATGATAGGCGAACGACGTGCCCGTGATTCCAGAGCCTATGATGACGATGTCCGCCTCCGTAGGTAACGACTTGCCCTTCGAAGTGATAGGAGACTTTGGTATCGTCCAAAATGGTAGACTGGGATTGGGAACCGGAAGTCCTGGTGAAGTCTTGATGCGTTTAGAAACCTTGTCAAGTATTTTGTTCAGGAGTATGATGACCCCTAAGATCAGCTTTGCTCTGGAGACAACGCTCCCCATATTTGACTTGGGAGTAGCAGATAAACGATGTTACTGTTCACCTGCTGTTTGTCCGGGTCAATACTCACGTACCCTGCCGTATCGTTGTACTTCTGATAAGCCTGTGAATGTTCAGATATTAGCTGTCGTTATCCCTCGGCACCGCGGTCGCTAGATGGTGCTGCGAGCGGATGACCAAATGAGCTCTAGTCACGATTGGAACCTTTCGACAATAGGTTCAAGCTCTGATAAAGCCGCCGTGACTATTACGGTCATTTATTAGTGGCTGTATTCGACTGCAACACAGGATGATGGCGGCACCAGCATGTGAACGCGACTCTGCCAGCCAATCATACTGAAATCAGTGTGACCCCGAATACCGTGACTGATGGTGCCAGTAGTGACCGTGACCGCCGCGCGCCTCAGGCTCACATGGCTATCAAAGTACTATCACTCGAACCAGTTGTCAGCAGCTCGCACAGGCCGCGGTTCATATAGAGAGTCCATCTGCTGCAGAACCTGCTGAAGACCATGGATCCAGAAAGGTTTGTTCCTCAAAGAGTCACGATCTAGTCGTACTGATCAACGATCATAACTATACCAGCCTGAGGATTTTGAAAGAGTCGAGGTCGAACGTACTCGACGATTCGGAGGTCGACTTACTGGCAGCAAGCCTGTCGAAATCAGTCGATATTCATGAATCGCGACCAATCACTGCACCCGATTCTTATATCGGACGCCTCCCTAACGAGCTCCTCGAAGAAATCTTTATTCGTTGCGTCCCGCATACAACGGATCCTTCACATTTCAACTCAATATCACCCGCCCTCTACTATCGACAATGGATCCATATCACTCGCGTGTGTCGTCATTGGTACCACATCGCATCGCAACATCCTGCTCTATGGTCGTATTTGTCCCTGCCCGGCGATGCCGATTTTACTCAGCTTGTGTTATCACGATCGAAGGATGCGCTCATCCGAGTTGAATTCGACATCAACAATCCTCCGGACTTAATGACGTACAGAACAGTGGTGGAGACGAATCTGCACCGTATTCAACACCTGCTAGTCAAGATCGACATCCTGTCCTTCTCTTCTTTGCAGACTCGCAATCCGCTGTTGCACCGTGCCAGTGCGCCGCATCTTGAAACCTACGTATTGCACTTGAACTCGGCGAGGCGTGGAAGAATGACAAGGGAATCGCCGTTCGCAGCTCAAATGAGTCCTAGATTCATGCCGTCGTTACGGAGGCTTAGACTTCTTGGGGGTTCTCGCGTCAGGCTGGAGGACCTAGCATCCATGTCCAGCCTCCAGGAGCTTGAGATCACTTTTGCAGCTTCGTTGTCAGACATTCTAGACGTCCTTGAAGCGCTACGTCTGCTCAGAAAGCTGACGCTAAAGCTGCCACAAGGCAGGATGACCATCAATCACGACGCCAGGCATGCAGTTGTCTTACGCCATCTTCGACTCTTACGTCTCGATGCGCCTTGCTCAATGTGCGAGGCCCTCTTGAAACGCCTCAGCACGCCCTCGGGAGCAGTGATGGACGTCAACTCCACCTGTAACTGTAGCAGGGACGAGAAATCGTACTCGTACCTTTTCTCCCCTTATGTCACCGGTTCATCCGCCCCTCTCCTCAGCTTCGCCCTACCACATTTCGACTGCTTCACCGTGGGTTACATCGGTTGGACTTCCCACATACCCATGTATTCTAAATCCCTGAGTTCACCCTACATCCATAACGAAGACCTCGCCTTTAACGTGCGAGTAAATCGCTCATCTCGCTCCGACGGCGTTTTTCGTACTCTAGGGGAGCTTGACCTGCGCAGCGTCCAGTCGTTATGGATATCAGCCGGCTACCGACAGCTGTGGACTGCGACGTCCGCGCTCACTTTCGCATCCGCGATGACGTCGATGCCTAACATCATCGAGTTGCGCTGCCAGTCGGCGAGCGCGCAGATGTGGACAGATATTCTGCAAACCCCGCTACGCGATTCGGCGCGCGAAGAGTTACTCTGGCCTCTCATGACGACATTGATCCTAAGTTCTGTCGAGTTCTCCGAAACGGATGGCGGGCCGTTTTCCATCTGCACGGTCAAAGCCCTCCGAGATGCGCTGCTGCATCGTCAGTCAAAGGGCTGCGTGATGCTGGAGCAACTCTTCATATTCGATTGCGGTGCCCAAGAGTCAGACTTTCGGGGAGTACTGAAGGACTGTACGAAGAAACTCTTCCTGGACTGATTTTCGACGAAGTGTATGTACACGATTGTTTGATTCATGTCTTTACCTCCAGGTTGTCGAACTTATGCGGGCTATCATATCAGACGATAAGATACTAGCGTGTATGATTAGGCGGAAGTGGCAGATTTCAGAGTGATAGAGTTTCTGCAACGACAACATACTGGTCCTAGCCGATCTCAGGCTTGATCCTTAGGGGCTCTTAATACATTCGCAAACAATTTCCGACAACAATCTTGGAGAATAGTGAAATCTGAATCTTCCACTGTGCCTAAACGAATAATCAAGTGGTCGAGCATGGGACATCCTCCCGCCTGACGTCTCAATAAGCCCTCCCGCAAATGCTTGATATGTTCCTCGTCGGAATCAGACTGGGAGTCTGATGCGAACAACACTTCCTGCAGCACGAGGGTCTTCAAAGCAGGCCAAGCGAAGCCAGAGCCAGAAACAGCAATATGCGGATTGCAGATGAAATCCACACATGACGCTAATGGCCACCGGGCGCATGTGAGGATTCTGACGTTTGGCATGCCATCGCTGAGCATTGCAAGGCSAACGGTGTCGGGCGCCCTGCCAGGGGAAGAAAGGGACATTTGAAGGTGCTGTACCGAGCGAAGACTCAACGAGCTAATTAGATCTTGTAGAGGTGGAGCTTGCGACTGGAACGGCAAAAACAAGAAGAAATCGGGAGGGCAGTGGATGTCCATGCCTATTGCGCGTTCGAATCCGAGCAGCGACCTCCAGCCGCTCAGTATCACAATCTCGTTGTCACCAGCGAGGAGGAAAATATCAAAAGTGGAAAGAGAAGATACGCTCGAGGGTCTCATAACTATCGGCGTCATCAGCAGTTGGCGGTCCGCATCGGTAAGCATACGATATTCAATGCTTATCTTCGCGTCTTGCGGTATGTTGAGATGTTGCAGCAGCGCAACGCATGCAGCGGGGGTGGACTCGAGATCGCACGTCTCGAGGTTGCTCAGTGTAACGGTGGGTAGTTCTCCGGTAGCGACCACTGCAAATCCATGAAGTCGAAGCCTCTGCAGGAGGGGAAGACCGACCAAAGCGTCGAGGACCGTCGACAGCATGATTTCTTCGCCAGCAAAGTGGCTTTCGATATCCAGCTCCCGGAGACTGGCCATGGAAGAGAGACTCTTCCAGGGAACTTCGTTATTGCTACCGACGTATCGAAAATTTCTCAACGAAGGCATAGTGCAAGGATCGAGATAGAGTTCAGGAATAGGAGTCGAATCTTCCCCATAGTACATATTAATTATCAAAGCATGCAGGATTGGTGCTGGTAGGGCAAGCGCATTTCGGATCCAATCTTCGTAAGACCTCGTAGTGATGTGGAGGTCGATGGCCCTGATATGATGCAGATGCTTCTTGAACACGGGCACAAGCTGCAGAGAGCCTAAATCGTCCGGGAGGAAGACAGTGCGACTGACATCGTAAATGATATAGAGAGGTGCATCCCGCGATCGCTTGAGCAGCATCTTGAGAAATGCTCTGTCACAAGGCAGGAATATATGCGTCCACAGAGAAGGAATGTGAACCGCGACGTCATACCAGCGACGGCATACTCTCGTGATGAATATCCAACCATAGCACGGTAGATAGCTGGTTCCTGGATCAGTTAAGGGGGGTTGCACGAAAAGGTGCACGGTATGGAGAAATATCTCTCCCAATGTCTCGTTAGGTAGGCGATCAATGAGGGAGCCGATTTTCTGCTGGGATTCCTCTTCTAGGACTTCGGGAGTAGTCGATTCTACCAGCCGCGTACCCGAACGTGCTGCAATTGCGCTCGAAATGACGTTTCTGTTGGTTATGTAGACTCAAGTTCTGGCTGTGCAAGTTGAAGTCAAATACGTACCGACTACAAGCCATTCTGCGATTCGCAGTATTATAGAGTTACAAAGAGTTCTTGCTTTGAACCGAAGCACCCCCAGCTCTTTGAATCGACGATGATACACGCGGGAGGAAGTTCAAGTTCAAGAGCGCCGTTGAATTAGACGCTACCGCCGGCATGACAGTGGTATAGCCGTTTCAGCGCGCGCTGATAGAGGGACGGCCTCAGCTTCATAGGCCTCATTTTCACAATCACCGCCGCCAACGACAAAAAAACAGATGATATAATAGCTAGAACAATTCACATATCTCCATGAAACTAATCCATAGTATCCTCGGGTTTCTATTTCGTTCCGTGATGAGTTCGTTGCAGAAATCATGAAAGACCATAAGATCCGCCTCCTCGATCCTGCTCTTCTGAACAACCAGATGGTCCAGCATGGAGCATCCATGCATTCAACGCTTCGGCAAGGGGTTGTGGGCCGCAAGACTGTTTAGGCCGCCAACGATAGTCCCCTATGGTCATTGTGCTCGCTGACGAGTTCATCGCAACATTGTTTGAACAGATCGAGATCCTCGTCCTTAACGGCGCACTTTCGGATTACTAAACGGTCCAATATGGAGCATCCACTCGTTTGACGCTTCAATAAGCCCCGCCACAGAGGCATTATAGAAAGGCCGTCGTCGGGTGAGTACACCATGTCCAGGAGTCCGCCGGTCGACCTGAAGGAAACGTTCTGCAGCACGAGCGTATGCAAAGAAGGCCATGCAAAACCGCTCCCAGAGACTGAAATGTACGGATTGCAGAGGACATCTGCGCATGACGACAGAGGCCACCTCGCACACATCAACGTTGAGATGTTCGGCATCTTGTCGCTAAGCATCGCGAGGTCAACGACTTCGGAAGGTGAAAGTTCCTCGTGCGGGAAGAGGTGGGAATGTATCTGGAGCTGCTGGACCGACTGGAGAGGGAGGGTTTTGAGAAGATCTGCTAAGGGCTCGGCGGACCGTATGTGCACGCGGAATGTGCATACCTCCTCGAAACCGTTGCACGTCGGATCCTCGAAGGCCACCATCGACCGCCACCCGTATAAGGTCACAGAGTCGTGACCGCAAATGACGCCGAGAGTGATGATAGGATGTGGAGGAGAAAGGGTTGTTTCGCCCGAAAGTTTGGATAGGACTGGCACCATTAATAATGGACGATCTGTATCTCTCAGCTCGGTATGACTGATGTGCATCTTCATGTCCGAGGGCGTAAGGATATGCTGCAAAATGGCGGAACAGATGATAGGAGGAGCGTGTACTTTGCATAAGCTGAGTCTTGCCAACGAGATCTTTTGTGTGGTCCTGCCAACTACTATTGAGAGCCCACTCAGGCGCAGCGTCTCGAGGAGAGGCATGCCAACCAAGGTATCCAAAACCTTCGACAACATGATATCGGCACGAGGGCGGTCGTAACTGAGATTCAGCTCGCGCAGGGTGGACATGCTGGCGAGCTTCGCCCACGGTACGTTGTAGTTGCCACTGTTTCTGAAGGCTTTCAAAGACGGCATGTTCTGATGGTCAAGGTAAGCCTCCGGAAGGTCGTTTCCTCTGGAATACGTGCGCATATGCCAAACAGTAAGCTTGGGCGCCGGCTCAGAAAGCTTGTCACGTATCTCTTCAAATGCAGTTGGATTGATGTTAAGGAAGAGGTCCCGGATGCGAGACAAGTGATCCTTCAGCACATGCTTCAACACGGTGACACCGTCTGAAGGCGGTACGGCGTTGCTGTCATCGTACATGACGTAGAGAGATGTGCCTTTCGAGCGTCTGAGGAGGAGCTCTACGACCGTCTCGTCATTGGGGAGAGATATCCAGGCCCACAATACAGGAACCTGCACAGCAACGTTATACCAGTGGCGGCAAACTCGAGTGATGGGTATCCAGCAATACAGCTCTCCGTAGTCGGTGGCGTACGAATCCAGGAAGAGTGACATGACGAAGATGAAGATTTCGCCCAGGATCTCGTTTGGAAGACGTTCGATGAGAGAGGCTAGTTTCGACGCAGGCTGCTCTCGAAATTCTAGGACCTGAGCTTGAATTATCGTCTCGTTTCGAGATGCGGTAGGCGATTCCGCAGGGACGCCTCTGCAGGATTACGCGTCAGATGGTGGTGCTAATGTTTCAAAGTGCTCACAACACGTACTCATATCCATCCATGGTGCATGGACAATGTTAGATGGCCGCGGGCAGCACGATGTGAGGATTTCAGGACCTAGGCGTCAAGACGGTGGGAGAAAATATTCGAGCTGGATGCCTCCTGATCCTGACTGGGTCCGTTATATATAATCATGGTATTCTATCTAGACCCACTGCGGATTAGTGCCTTCAGACGCCACATGCCGTAAAAGCGCAAGGCGATTGAAGATCCAGACATGAATTACACAGTTCGCATCAAGGAGGCCGCCCGAGTTTTTGATGTCGAAATCCGATAGTCCAGCAGTGAGGGAAAATCCAACCGAGAGAGTAAGTAGGTCAGGTACAAGTGGGTACCAGGTATTCATCGTGTACGTACATGCACACCAAAGGAGACTGCTTCAGCTAAGGAGAGGAAGAGGTCCGAACAACTTCGATCATGGCGAGAGAAGAAGAACAAGCGCTCACACGACGCGCCGCCTCCGCCGTAGAACTGGACCAGGAGGAGGAGGAGGAGGATAGGTATTTTGAGCTGCGGTACAGACCTAATACATCTTATTATTACCTAAGCTACAGCGGGCGCAAGCCCGTCATCGATCTGCAGAATTCCGCGCTCCGAGCACCGTTTAGCATACCAGGCCACCGAAACTCCGGTTGGCAACTCTGCCCATATAGTGTGCATAAACGGATTATGTCCACTGTTTTCCTACCAGACCATGGGCGATGAAAAAAACCTCCTCCCAGCCTGCTCTCTGCAGGGGGAGCGAGGAAAAAACCACTCATATAAGGCAGAGGGCGAGAGAAGCGGGCCTAAGATAAGGTCCCTGCGGGAAAACCCTTTCGGGAAGCAAAAACCGCAGAGGCGTTCGGCGTGGTTCTCCAACGACGAACACTACATAATAGCAAACTAGGACGACGGGCGCTAAGATCGAGTAGAGTTGAGAATGCGACTACCATTGCGGCCATAACACATCGCCACATAACTGTGACGATATGTCGACCCTCAAGGATCTTACGCGTAATTCGGTTCAAAGTGGTCTGTCTGCTTCAAAAGTACGTGTCTTCTGAATCTAATAACGCTCCCGGCCATTGATTGTGCCGTCTAGTGGCTGAGCTTGTGTAAACTATTTGTGTCAAAAAACCAGCCAGCGCAAGATGTCGACGTCGGCTCTCAACTGAGTAGTAAGGTATCCTCATGTTACCTGGTCTGATTGTGCTCACGATACCACAGCATCCGTACTGGTTCTATTCAGCGATTATCCCGGAGATCCAACCCTACAAGCATACCTAAAATGTGCCATACAAGATGGGATGATACCGCTGGCCACTTTTGTGCGAAGTTTCCTCGCTGCTGCTAAGTCTCCTTCAATGCATAATAGTTCAACATTGGACATGTTATGCAGGATAGCCGTTGATTATCACTACTCCACCGGACTGGATCCCATAGGCTCCCTCGTGCCTCTTACGGAATCACCTGCAGTTGTCTTTGAGACAGTACATCATGCACTGTCCCTCCTGAAGACTGCTTTCGACCTACCCGCCACGCATTTTCATCAATTTACAACGTCTGCTTCGGAACTGTTGATTTTGCTACTGACATGTGTGAACGATTTCACCCAACTCAACACTAATCAAGCTGTCACGCATTTCGCAGAGGATGCAAGCGGCTTGCTGGCTCAGCCCGGCCTATCTCCAGATGTCAAACACGTTCTGGAGCAATTCATATTGTCACTCAGCTACCTCCTTGGCGAAGACGCGAAAGCCGCAAGGGAGGCCGAAATGGTTCATTCTACGCTAGGGAAGAGCCATGCTGTAACTCCCAACTCCGATTCCGAGATCGTATCGTGCAGTTTGCTGCTACGCTCCTTGGTACGAGTCTCTGTCAATCTTCCGGGAGACGTACTGAATTTCCCAGGTTGCGCGTAGAGTCAGTGAATTCGGTGCTGGAGATGGTAGACATGCCATTGTCCTCCTCATCGCACTGGTTAGATCATCCTCGTGGACGCCTACAGCTTTCTATACTCAATTATTGCTCGCCGCCGCAACTTGTGTGGCGCAAGAAGCTAACAGCGGGGTTTCTACAAAGTCGAGCTTATTGTGGAGAGCCTTCGTCATTGGAAGGGTGCGTGTGTTCACGTTCTGGAGACGCTTGTGCATGACCAGGCCCCACGGAACGTTCGTAGCTTCCTCATCTTATATCCATGTTTACACAAGCAGTTGAGCTAGACGGGGTCACTATTTCGGATTGGGTACGTTCCCCTTCCTTGACCAATCAGTTGCATTCCTCGATTAATCATCTTGATTTGCAGAGGCAGGCCATGAGCGCTGCTCTTGCATCTCTATTGCAAGAAGAGGACATCTTAGCAAAATGTGACCTCCTGTATCATCATGCCGGATCGGACTCAACGGCCTCACTGTAAGGGATCACTTTCTTATCACCAGAGGAGGATCTCATAAGTCCTAGTCAGCACCCATTTTTAGGGGAATTTTTACATCAGCTATCAACAGCTGGGGTCATAGAGCCGGGATTCGTCTCAACACTCCGGACAAATCTTTCCATGAGTGAACTCCACCCTCGTATGCAGTCTGAGGCTCAGGAACACGCTTCAGAGCTTGATGTACGTTGCTTGTGAGCGCTAGGTTTCCGTCAGAACTGATCATTCGCAACCAGGCCTACATTGAATCGAAACTCGGGATTGACACAAGCGCAGATGATATCGCATCCCTCATTGAAAGAATATGGCAAGACTCTTGTAGTCATGCGGCCTTTGCTGAAGCTGTCCGCAGAGTGAGTTTTGATCCGTTAATCATTGCCCTTTCACTGACAGACACCAGAGGTTCCGAAACTGTGCATCCTCGCTTGACATCGAGGCTTTGGGTCACCTCTGCGAGATCCTGTATACACATGAGTTCGCCATGGAAATCCTTTCTCTTCACGTCACACTATCCGATTTGGTGGGGCAGGCTTTGGTAATACTGGAGGATTACGATTGCGAGACAGTCGGCAAGTCTTGCCTCAAAGTCCCCTATTACTGTCTCATCGTGGGCTTTAGGTGATCCCCAGACTGCAGTAAGCCATCTCGGCAACATTGTCTTGTTCTTGCAAACAGCACTGTCACGGTATTATGTAAGGATGTGTCTCGACTTCACAGAGCGCCATATTAACCATTGGCCAGCTGTCTACCACTGCCCTGCAACACGGGGACAGGCGACCTAGTCCAGCGATACTGAATTCTGCTGCTTCGTTATACCGGATGGAGGAGTTGACCGGCGAGGAATCTGCTGCTTTCGCTACTTGGCACAAGGCGCTGTTCGATAGCGGAAGCGAAGGGATAGAAGATTCTATTTTGAGGTAGATTGCATACGTTGCTGATTAGCACGAGTAGAGCTGATTGAAATATCCTAGGTCGACTCGTCCAAAGACTTTACTGCACATCGCTGCAACATTGGTTTGCCATGCAGTCGCGATGTGCGCCGAGAATAAGCTGGATAAGGACGTGCTAAATAACGGCATTTCCTACTTCCTCGGGCCTCTGCTCAATTGGACGCTTGTGGGGGTGATCAAAGTTTTACTAATGGAGATTCAGCATAGGAGGTTTGTTCTGATTTGTCGAATTTTTGACGATTCGCTTAGATCCGTATCCAGCTATGCACCTCCTGTGCATCTCCAAGTAGAGGTCTTGCAGACTCTTCTTCAGTCGACAAGCTGTCCCAAACAGGTTCTGAAGCTCGTGGCTGCAGCCATCTTACGCGCCCTACCAGAGGGAAATGTGCAAGGCCAACAGCGAATGGTACAATTCGATCCGGTGCCAATACGGCAAGTAGCCCTGAAGACCTTGGGGCTCCCTATCGAAGGTCAGGGTACTCGGCCCCACAAATGACGATGGTTGCTAATTACACCGCAGAGGCAGGACTTCCGTTCGCGCTCGAGGGACGAGCGTCAGACGTGGGCGACTACGTGAAACACGCGATGCGCGAGGCCTTCGCGTCC
>JANHOG010000904.1:0-10920 GCA_027627325.1 Phlebia brevispora
CAGTGCGCCTTCGTCTTGCCTCGCGTGTTGAGCAGGAAGGCACGCTTAAGGGAGGTGAGCGATATAGAGGCCTCCACCGCCTGAGATGTCGGGTTGATGAGCCGCAGCGTATGTCTGTGAATTACGATGTCCAGTTTCTTGCGTAGAGGCGCTTGGAGAGAGAGCGCGTGGAGCGCGTACAACGGGACATCGTCTTCGTCCGGAACTGCAGATGATGCGCCTTCAGAACTGCCGGACACTTTCACCTTTTTCGCAGCGTGACCCTCGTCATCGGGGGCATCCTCTCTCGTGCGTTTGCTGCTGCCGTTGGCGGCCGCTACTTTCGCCCCCTCAAGTGCTTTCCTGATCGTGTCCTGCCCGACTTTCCAGTTCTCCTTTGTCCGCAACTCAGCATCCTCGGGACACTCACCTCCACTCGTAAACCTGAGTATTGCGTCTATCAGGTGAAGCGTGGGTGAAGGTAAGCTCTGCAACCCGGAGGAGTACTGTGCAGGTAATGCGCTCTTGAGCGCGTCGATGTAGGCCAGGGTTGCTTTAGTCATTGCTTCTCGCTGGTCTAGCTTTTTTGCAACGACAAAAGTGTTGGGTATTGAGCTTTGCGAGCACAGGGGGAGTAGCCCGCTGTTGAAGTCGAGGACGAGGCTGAAGGGAGATGCGCGAAATCTTCGACGCGTGGACCGTGGGGTAGTCGCGTGTGAAAGTCACGTGAACCACGTGGCCCCAGGAAAGACCTGAAGGGGTGATTTGGGTCGGATTTCGTCAATTTCTCATCCAAGAACAGAATGAACACTCTACACTGAGCCGATAGCAAGTGATCATGGACATAGTGCCTTGTGTCTGTGACCCTAGCTGCTGCGATGAGCATCTTTCCTTACAGGGGCGAACAAACTCAAATAGGCAGGCGCGCGCCTTGTAAACCTAACAAGACCAAATAAAGACCGTGAAGTCCAACTCCTGCGAACAATGGTACGCGATACATAGTCTTTATATAGGTGGGCTATCAGATACAGTACCCTAGCACATTCGATGAAGCTCGTGTCATGAAAACTTCCACGCCCTCGCCCAGCAGAGCCAAGATCGAGACAAGATGTACCTACGCTACTTTCTCGAAGTGAATTTGTAGCTTTTCCAACACCCCGCCTAACCCCAAGAACGACTCGGGCATCTCGAATCCTGCAGGCATAGTGAACCCCGTCACATGGACTGGGCTATATGGGCGGTCCACAGTGAACTCTGCAGCGAAGGTGATAGACCCGTAAAGCCTCTCCTCGAAACGTGTCCTATTCTTCCCGTACCCCTGCGGATGCACAGTCAAGACCTCAACACTGAATCTATGACCCGATCGCTGCTTGAACACAAGATGCGTCGACCATACTGTAGGCCACACCGCATACAGCCCTGGGTCAGCGGTTCTGGGGGAGCTGATTCCGAATGAGCCAAAGACTTGTCGGCAATATACCGAGATGGTGTTCGGAGAGCATAGAGTGAGCGTTCCATATGTTGGACTAGTATACGTGCCTGCATATGAACTGAGAGGCAAGGATGGAGAAGGTACAGGCGCAGACCGGAGGATCGAAGACGGGCGCATGGGATGCTTCGGCATACCATGTAGATTCGGCATCACGTCGAAGAATATAGGGAAAGATGGATCCTGGAAGATTGTGTCTGACCCCGGACTTTGCACACGCGGTAATGCAAGCACAGTCTCGACGATCCTGGCGAAGAGCAGCCCGGGCACTTCCCCCGCTTGAAAATCGTTGTTAACCAGGACAACCGCACCAAATCCTTCCCAAGGTAGGAATGCAGTGTAAGACATAAATCCTGGTAAACCGCCGCTGTGAGCAACAACCTAAATGTGCGATGGGCCGAAGTATTCTCAGCTCTGAAAAGATCGTGCACAGAAGGGGAAATATGTACCTCATGCCCCTTGTACGTATAGCGTGTCCATCCCATTCCATATCCATAGATCGACGTGGACGAAGAGGGAGCTGCACCGGACATGATGGAGTATGCCCACGTTACGTATGCAAGCACCTGCGGTGGGACTACGACTTCTTGAGTATATGGGTTAACGCCTTTATTGAGGAGCATCGCCACCCATTTCGTCTGAGCGAACGTCTGATCGTGAGCGGTGCTACTGGGCACGGTTCTGCGACTCACGTACCATATCCACTGCGCTAGAAATAAGTGAGCCAGCACCACCTAGTAGTCTCGCTGTGTACCAGTCTGCGAGGTGATAGGGGATCCGTCGGTAGTTTGCAGTGAAAGCATGGCTCATGTTGCCGCTCTTGATTGCGCTGTCCATGTAGTATGTGGTCGAAGTCATGTTCAAGGGGTTGAAGATACGTTCCTTTATGAAAGAGAAGTAGGCAGTCCCCGAGTACGTCTCGACGATGTGTACTCCAAGCATGTACATCTACGTGCAGATCAGACACACGGTGTTGCAGGAGGCGCATGGACTGTACAGACCTGATTATTATATTGGTATTGCTGACGGAGTTCAAACGTAGGCTTCAGGTGCCGCATTCTTTTGACGACGTCCAGAGGAGTGTCCGTAGGCTTATACGAAAGATCCTAGTATGGATGAGCAACACAATACCACATTGGAGTCAGCGTAGCACTTACATATGACGGTAATCCGGAGACATGGCTCAGAACGTCACGCAAAGTTGCCCTTTCTGTAGCCCAGTAATCGTATAGCCTCCATTCAGAATCGCCCGGGAACAGATCCTGAATGGCGGTTTCCCAGCTAAATGACTGCAACCCTAGCGGCAAAGCCGTCGTGTTCAGACCCTTCGAAAAGTCCTCGATCAAGATACCTAGGCCAGCGGCCAGAAACGCCTTCGAACAGGAACCGATTTGGAAAAGCGTCTACAGAGGCGTGGAGGAAGTGAGTTCACACGTAATTAGTGGCATTCTGTGTTGATTCCTCACATTAGGAGTCGTAGGATCCCCATCTTCGGTTCTTATACCCCAGGACCCGTACTCTGTGTGCCCATCCCGGTGAACAACACCAACAGAGACGCCATGGACGCTGTACTGCTTGCGGAGCATGTTGACAAATGTAGAGAACTCTGGGGTAATCGCAGGACGAAGCCCAGGTTGGTCAAGTGCAGCATGAAATTGACTAGCAGTTCCATCCGGCGGCGCAGCATAGGCTGAGAAAGCGCAACCCAGACAGGCCAGTGCCAGCAGGGACTTCGTAAACATTGGAGATAATCTCGTATGCGAGCCACGGTGGTTCAAGTTGGTGGTCGAGCGAAACCTAAATCCCTGGTACTTGCACTGCGGATTGTTGGATACACATGGTGATTGACAACCGTGAGCGTGTGCTACGTCTACTGCCCGTTCATCATGATCCAGCGCTGTGCTGTAAAGGAACTTGAAAAGCCGGTTAAGTTGAATGGAATGGACTCAACCGCAGTGGCCATCTCGGATGAATAGACCGTGTACAGAGCGTGACGACGAGGTTTATGCGAAACAAACACGACGATGTAGGACTACGAATGGTGCTGGGAACATGTTCACGCTAGTACCGTGTATACAGTGCCTGCCTCGACTAGTCACTGTTTAACGTTAATAACCGTGATAGAAGCCGGCTGAGTGTGCGTCTATTGTAGTCGACTTGCATTCGGTTGAATGCGTCGAGTACTATCTAGTACTCTGCGGTACGCAACATCATCGGCGTGCGATGGACTACATTTGCTACACTGATAGATACATTGGCGTGCGGAATAATATAAGGCCCCTACGACGCATACCGCGTCGCAATTGCGATTACATATCGACCTTGTCAAAATAGATCTGAAACTCGCTGGAAAACCTTGGCAACGATGCAAACATTCCTAGGATATTGAAACCCATCACACGCAGTTCCCCTTTACAGTCGTCTATCATAAAGTTCGCAGCAATCGGAAAGGACCCAAGAGGTCCATCACTCTCCACAAACGGCGTCTCATTCTTCCCGTATCCCGACGGGTGCACTGTAAAGAGCCCGACGCCGAACATAAACATAGACCACTGTGTAAAGAGCATGTGCCTCGTCCAGACTGTGGGCCATTCCGCGTAGAGACCTGGGCTAGCGGCACGCGGCGTGTCAAAACCAAATGACTTGAAAACTTGATGACAGTGCAGAGATGTACTCTTTGGAGAGCATAGGGTTAACAAGCCGTATATTGGATTGGTGTATGTGCCTGAGAACGCCTCGAGAGGTAGCCACTGAGAAGAGGTCGCGAGGGGAAGCTGAGGGGCCGAAGAAAGAGCTTCGAAGGGGTTGAGATCACTTTCGAGATTCAAGCTTGGGCCTGCTTTAAAAACGAAGGGGGAAAGCGACTCGTGCAGCTCTGCATCGGAGTCTGCGCTGTGCGTACGGGGTAACCCAAGGATCTCCTCGACGATTCTGTGGAAGAGAAGTTCTGGTATCCCGTTTACTTCACGAAGGTGCCCGTTATTCAATAAGATTACCACACCGAAGCCTTCCAAAGGTAAAAAGCCGGTGTAAGATAGGAATCCCGGAATGACACCTGGGTGAGAAATGATCTGCGTGCGTATAACAGGTTATTTAGTTAGTGCATAGAGCATGATGACATGTTAATTCATTTACCCCTTGACCTCTGTACGAATAGCGTGCCCATCCCATAGAATATACAGAAAGCGAAGTAGTTGGGGAGGGAGAATCTCCGTATATGATGGAGTAAGCCCTTGTCACGTCAGCATATACTTCAGGAGGCACAATTGTTGTGTGAGTGTACGGGTCAACGCCTCTATTCAAAAGCATCGCAAGCCATTTGCTCTGAGGACATATCTCGAGTCAATGAAGACATGAGAAGCAAATACAGCACATACCATATCAGTGGCACTGGAAATGATAGCGCCAGCGCCACTCATCAGTCTTGCGACATTCCGATCCGCAAAATGGTAAGGAATCCGCCGATAGCCTGTGGTGAAAGCGTGGCTCATGTTCCCAGTCAGGATGGCCTCATCCACGAAATATGTGGTCGAAGTCATGTGCAGAGGCTTGAAGATGCGTTCATGCACATATGAGGTCAAAGCCATACCCGAGTACGTCTCAACGATATGTACTGCGAGTATGTACATCTGCAGCAAATGAGCGACAGGATGACACAAGGATTCCGTGATTTGTACGAACATGATGAACATATTGAAAATTCTGACGAAGTTCAAAGGTAGGCTTCATATACCGCAGTCGTCTGATAACGTCGAGTGGAGTATCCGTAGGTTTGTATGAAAAATCCTAGCATGAAAGGATGATGTTTGAGTCATCTAAGGCTTAGAAGAAGACTTACGTGAGCCGTGATCCCAGTTACGTGAGTTAGGATATCTCGCAATGTCACTTTTTCAGTAGCCCAATGATCGTATAGTTTCCATTCAGCTTCATCCGGGAACAGTTCTTGAATACCGGTATTCCAATTCAGCGTCCTCAATCCCGACGGTAAAGCGGTGACATTTCTGCCGTGCCGAAAATCGTCAATCAAGATCCCCAGGGCAGCACTTAGGAATGCCTGTGAGCCTTGACCAATCTGGAAGAGTGTCTGTCACGTAGAGATGATTAAAAGCGTCTCCTTTGGGTTGGTTGGACATTACTCACATCGGGAGTAGTGGGATCTCCGTCCTCAGTCCTTATACCCCAAGACCCATACTCTGTATCGCCGTTTTGGCGAACTATGCCAATAGACACGCCGTGGATACCACGCCGCACGCGCAAGGAGTCAATGGAAGCAGAAAGCTCGGGGGTAATTGCGGGACGGAGTCCATCATGCTGCTCATGGATTAGGGGAGATTGACCAGCAACTGTGTCTGATGATGCAACGTAGGCTGAGGAGACACCCACACAAGCCAGCACTAGCAGAGAGCTCGTATGCATTGGCGACAGTCTCTGGTAGTGGTCGACGGAGTAACGGTATGTGTTGTTGCCTTGGCAGTCGCGGAGCCTGGTCGGGTATACATGATGTTGATGCTTGCACGCACGTTCATGCGCCAGTGGCGCAACAAGGTTTGACTCGAGATTGAACGGCGCTATAGTAGAGATTCGGACATGCAATTGAATGAGCTTGGTTCATGACGCAGCAACGCAAACATACTTGGATCGAGTATTGTCGAACGTGGGCCGCAGTCACGTCTTGCAGTGAAGGACCAGAGACCCGGACCCGAAGCTTCAAGCTTCAAATATTCAACCTGCAAGCTTCATCAATCGATTAAGAATGTGCAGATAACCCAACTGGTCATCTAAGCAAAATGAATCGTGTACCACGTGCGGCGACGAGGTTTACGCGAATATTTGTAACAGCGTAGAGTTACTGACATTGGACAGAGCAGTAGCCTTACTGTGTATTTGGTACGTCGACAGAAGCGTACCGAGGGCCCCGCAGCCCTAGTGGTTAGGGGCCCTGGCAGGGTGGCTTCACCTGAGCGTCCAACTCCCATAAGGGTGTGGCGTGCGCCGAAGGCTGGAGTTCGAGTCCTGGTGTGGGCAGCCAGGTTTGCAGTGCCAAGTCCATAACGGGCAGCTCGGCTCACGTGGTGCAGCATTGTTTCATCACATGGTGTTTGTTGGTGWGCACCTCCYGGCAGGTTGCCGCGTAGCGGTCCGGTGGGTAACCTCGTCCGGTGTAGCGGAGGGCACATGTCCGACCTCGAGCGGAGAGGCTGGGATAGACATGTGACCTTGAGCGAATCATGGGGATGCGTGTGTGGAAGCTACCCTAGACGCTCTAAAGGCTGGACTCCCGGTCCTTCCCTTGGGAAAGGAAGGTTCGCAGTGGAATGTCATTCACGCCGGTAGTCATGAGCAACAGCATTGTTAAACGCTCTTGCGGGTGCTTGACCGCCCATTTCCCCAATCAGGCCTTATCTGCCTCGCCTAACAGCTTCGGCTGGGTCTGGCTAGATCTGGCTATCCCGATAAGGGACCTGTGCTCTGCCCACAGGATAGGGGTCGATAAGAGGGGGTATACGATCTAATAACAAGCCGATAAGGCCACCCCCCTCCGTGATAGTGAGGTCTCCCCTGTCTGCCAGCTGTCTAAGGCACACCTGGTGGAGGGTCAGTAGGGGCTCTAGGGGGACAAACCCCGCCCTGATCCGAGCACTCCCACTCCCTCCGGATGTTAGTCATGTGCAACTCCCTAGAGACCACCTCCTGGGTCACATGTGGCAAGACAGTAACTGAAGGTCTGGGTCTGCGAGCCCAGTGTACATGTGGGGTTCCGCGCCGGTCGGCATCAGCGAACCACATGCCTTCGGAACGGGAAGCRGTGAGACCCCTTGGAAAGGGTCTCGGTYCCTGAGGTCCAGGAAGCGAAAGCTCTGGTCCCCGTGATGTGGACAACYGTGGGCCGTAGCAGGGTGGGACAGTCTCCCTCCCCTGGCTCGAGAGCTCTAACTCTGCTGTCGGTTATCAAGACTCAGAAATGGGGTCATGTGATAGCTTAAGTTGATACCTGCTGGTCCTAACCGAATAGCCGTAGGGTGACGGTAGGATAAGGGCCTCGCAAGAGCGCCCCTAACGGTAGCGCTTTGCTGGAGCGCTACCGCACCACCGATGTGATCTTAATTCAGGAACCCTATTGGGGTTTCATTAAGAATGTGGCTACTTCCATCGATGCGAACGGGGTTCCGTTCGGATCCATGGGCTGGACGCCGGCTGCTGGCGCTTGGGACCAAGACACTGGTATCCCTTACGAGCAGACCATCGCTTCTCGTTACTTCACGTGTATTGGGGCTTCCCCGACGACCCGTGTTTGTATTTTCCTCAATAAACGACTCCGCTTCCAGAAGGTGCGGGTTCGTCATGACTTGATCCAACACGATGACGTTCTCCTCATCGAGGTTGAACTTGACAAAGAGCCGTTCTTTATTCTGAACGCCTATAATGACTCCGATACTCATGCAGCGCTTGTCGAACTCGAGCGTTTCGTGATGCATCCTCATCCCGATATTCACGTGTTAGCTGGAGATTTCAATCTCCACCACGAGTTATGGGGCAGGCCGAGTACTCAGTCCCGTTCTCTTAATATCTGCGAGCGTTTCATCGACGTTTGCACCCTTGACTTGGCACTCGAGTGCCGCAACCCCATGGGTCGTCCTACGTGGGAGAGCAACAACGAGCGTCTCCGTCGTCATACCATTGATCTGGTTTGGATGGCCCCCGAGGTCACTCCTTATGATGATGTTTGGGTCGATTTGGCTGGTCGCAACCGTAGCGACCACGCTGTCCTCTCTTGGACGGTGGATAAGACGCTCCCCACTGAGGGGCCGCCTTTCCTTAAGCCTTTCTCTGATGCTGAGCTCGAGTTCCATACGGAGCTTGCTGCGCGTATTGCTGATCTCCCTTGCCATCTTTGGCGAGCTGAGACAATGATGATTGATGTCGAGCGCTATGCTGATGCGCTTGGCGACCTTTGCGACCAGACTTGGAACGAGTTTGCGAAGCCCCGCAAGCTTACTAAGCGATCTAAAACGTGGTGGAACGCCGAGTGTACGCGTGCCCACGATACTTTACGTACTGCTCAGCGGGCGATCCCTCGTGGTCACCCTCAGCGGCAGGAGGAACTCAGTATCCTCAAGAATACCTTGCGTAGGGCAATTAAGAAGGCCAAACGCGACTACTACGAGCGTGTGATGGCTGAGACTCACTCTCAGCGCATTTGGGATTTGGTCGAGTGGACTCGTCCACGCAAAGACCAGAATTACCATATGCTGACCCGCCCCGACGGGTCGGCTATTCTTGATGATGCGGAGACGACGGAGGCTTTCCGCCAACAGTTCTTCACTGAGAAACCTCGGGATATCGACCCGAAATGGGTTGATGACCTCCCACAACAACCTGAGCGTTCTTTTCCTCCGATCACGGAGAAAGAGATGCTCGAACAGATCACCGAGACCAGCAACCACACGGCGGCTGGTCCGGATCATATTACTTGGCGCACGTGGAAACATGTGGCTAAAACGAATCCTCACGCATTGACGAAGCTCAGGATCTTCTTTGATGCGATGGTGCGTACGGGTTGCCATCCCAGTCGGTTTAAGCGGGGCTTATCGCTCTGTTTGGCTAAGCCTGGGCGCGACCATACGAAGGCGAAGGGTTATCGTCCGATCATCCTTCTTGATACTCTTGGCAAATGGTTTGAGAAAATCATTGCACGCCGTCTTCAATTCGACGGCCAAAAATTTGGGATCCTTCACCCGAGTCAATTCGGGGGTACGATACAACATTCTACTACTGATGCGGGCGTTCAGCTCGTTCACAACATCCGACAGGGTTGGTTGGCGAACAAAGACACGACGGCTTTGCTGTTTGATGTCTCGTCCTTCTACCCTTCTCTTCGTCATGATGTGTTGGTTGCTACCATGCGCAAGCAGGGCTTCCATTCTTCCCTTTGCGATTTCATGTCGTCCTATTTGGCCGATGGTGAGACGCATCTCCTGTTCCAGGGTCGTACCATGGGACCGGTCCCCATCAAACAAGGTGTGGGACAAGGGTCTTGCTTATCCCCGATCTTATCGGGGTTATACATTGCACCGGCTCTCTTTCGGGTTGCTCCGATTGACCGCCTTCTGTCTGCCAATCTTCAACTTCAGGTGTTTGTTGACGATGGCTTCTTCTACGCTATTAATCGCGACCTTGAGGCGAATTGCCACTTCATTGCTCGCTTTTACAAGGATCTCGTTATTCATCTCTGGAACCTCGGCATCGATATTGGTGCTGACAAGAATGAGTTGATTCACTTCCGGCGCGGTCGGACCCCTTGGGACGCCGACTTACCGCTGGGGCCGACTGTCACGTTGTTTGATCCGCAATTACAGCGGAGTCACATTAAGGTTCTTCCTCAGCCCAAGGTTCAATACCTCGAGTTCTATCTTGATCGCTCTTTGACTTTCAAGGACCACATCAAGTACTTTGCCAACAAGGCGGCGCGCACGATTGATGTGTTGCGCTCCCTTGGCAACTCAGTTAGGGGTTTGACCCCGGTTGACAAAAGGAGACTTTACCTCTCCAATGTCGTTCCACTGATGACCTACGGGGCCGCCCTCTGGTGGGATCCCAAGTGGCATCGCCAAGAGTGGATTGTCAAATCACTCCAGAAGGCCCAGAACCGGGCCGCTATCTGGATCACGGGTGCATTCCGCACTAGCCCCATTCGTGCAGTCGAGATGATTGCGGGGTTGGTTCCTGTTCGACACAATGTCAACAAACTCATGAAGCGCGCGAGTCTTCGGGCTCGCACCCTTCCTTACTCTCATCCATTACGAGCCCACCTGCCACAGCTGTGGGACGTGAACGATCTCAATATTACGGCCCCATTCCCACTCCAGGACCAGGGGCCTGGTACTCGTAAAGCGCTGCTTAGTCAGGTTACCCCGATTAAGTACATTGACAAATACGGCAGGACTTCTACGGAAGACTTCCTGCCGCTTCATGATGAGAACCGTCCAGGTGATCGTTTCCTTGAGAACGTTGACCCGACGCGACTTGTGTTTGATGTCAAGCCCCCTTGTAAGAAAGGGACTGACGAGTTTGATGAGTGGCTTACCGACACTCTACTGCCGACCCTCCAGGACGCTCTGGAGGATCCCCAAGCTCTCAATATCTTCACGGATGGCTCGGTCAAGAAGAAGACCGAACGTGATGGTACCAAGAAAGTTCTATCTGCGGCCGCGTGCCGCATTTACCGTGCGACCGATTGGCATGAACCCCGATTGGTCAAGAAGTCTGTCGTCCCTTGTGGGGCGGCTACCTCCTATGACACCGAAGTGATGGCCATCACCATGGGCCTTCACCATTCGCTTGCTTACCTCGATCGCTTGCCTGATTCCGGCGAGTCGGTCCAGGAGATCCATATTTGGACTGACAGTCAGTCGGCGGGTGGTTTGGTCGCGGAGCCCAAGTTGGGTCCTGCC
>JANHOG010000905.1:0-10903 GCA_027627325.1 Phlebia brevispora
GGCGGCAGCGCAGCTGGAAAGCTAGGCAGGGGTGCAGGCCTAATGCGCGGTGCACGCTCCGCATTAGCCCTGTATGTGTACCTGTAGGTATATGCGCTTTCAGCCAGTTCGTGTCTGCGCACTCTGCGCCGCCTCATGCGCGACTCTAAATCTTCGACAGTGAAAATTTCTCCCTCCATCATCTCCTGCGTGGGACTGGCACTACCACTAGAGCCGGACTCGCTTGAGCTGCTCTCCGACTCTCCGACCTCTAGGGGAGGAATGGCTCTATCGGCTTCGCCGGGTATAATGCTCACTGGGGTCTCCAATTCCGCGTTAGCGAAGAACTCGTCCGAGTCAGGATCGAACGGGTTCAGGTAGTCCCACTTTTCGTATGGCTGTGCGATCTGCTCCGGCTCTACGCGGACGGTGGGAACGGTCGTTGTGCATTGGTGCGAAAAGAGAGGAGACCCATGATAATTAGGGAGGATAGAAAGTGGACGGCTGTTGTACAACGGTATCTGGGTGCTGCAGTGAGCTTTTGGAGGGGTATCAGTGTCCCTGGGAGATGGACGATGAGGAGGAAGAGGGAGAGGGAGAAGAGAGACGCGCGGTGTTTAAGACTGGTCGCGCAACTTTGATCAATGATCCTACGCTGTGTTTAGGGCAGGACCCTGCAGGCCGGCGGCTGACTCGGCGCTTGTGGGCCACATCACTCACCTCCCAACAACAATTCCCTTACACGGCAACCTTCCAAAGAATAAGAGGAGTTAGAACGGCTTTTCCGACATATTCATAGCGTTGCTACTGGCCAGATTCCCACTGAACTTGCTCGAACTATCGAACGTCACCAGCTTGTTTTTGGCGGTGCCCGACAGTTTGCACCCCAAATCTAAATCGATCGCTTTACCGTGTCGAGATCATTCAAACAAATGTCATACGACTCACAATCGCCCCCAACTTGAACAAAGCTCTTTTTCTTGGTTGCTGACATCAATCTCCATGTTTCGCTCATCGTGTTATAGGGGCACATGCCCGCAAGCAGCACTAGCAGAGTTTCTCAATCGCTAAGGACCGTCTTCTGGCAATCTGCTGGTACAGTCTTCTCTGTCGCTTTGTGATGTCCTCGATTATTGACTTTTCAATGCAGAGCCTTCGGCAAATAACCATTCTCCGAAGCGAATATGCCAAGCTATAGCTTTCTGAATTGTTACGCCACATAGCCCCCGAACGCATTTCGTCCACGTGGGCCTGCTATGACCTTTGCTACGTTGTGAGAGGCTCAACACTGTCGTCAATAATAGTGTTTCAACACTATCAAAGTTGTACGGTATTCTCCCTCGCATGACCATTTTTTACGGTGCGCATTCACCTCTGCTTTGCGATCGTCGTAGCCGAAATCTTCCGCGAGCCAGTGAAACATCTTCTGTGGTCCAGCACCTCTCGTCTATCTTCTTATCACTCCGCATATATTTCCCGTGATGTCTGCTCGCGACGCTTCATCGTCTAGGCTATTGGGGATGACCATCCGTACTACAAATACCCCCTTTACCGATTCAATACAGCGTGAGCACAGGAAGCTAGCGCGACGCCGCTATCAAATCTCATGTATAATTTCAAGGCATGATAATGATATCATACCCATCGGAGGAGCTCTATCATCGGTAATGCCATCTTTATGTTTGTCATATCTCCTAACTCACCTGAACATATTACGAGGTCTGAATCTCACGCGCCAAGAAAGACATATCATAATGGTATCGTTATCTTGGCTTCACGTTTACACAATCATATCATGGCATACTCATCACTTCCAAGCTCACTGCGGCAAGTAATGTCCCAAATCTTGTCAGAGGATCGGTCTCTTGTTCTGAAAATATTCAGGCGAAATATGGTTGCTGCCATGAGCCCTTTGGTGATTTGAGTATACTCAGCTACAAACGGAGAGCTTTCCAGGGTGCAGTTCTTAGGTAAGACTCTGGGGACTCGGTGAGATTCATCCTCGTATTCTTACAGATTAAAGCGCCACAAAGGTCACCGCTTGCCCTAATAGTAATTGGTGCCGATCCATCCACTTAACCACGCATCGCGTGGCCGAAAATCTCATCATGGCACTGCTGCAGCGCACAGCAATCTCTATACAGATTTAATCGAAGAAGATCTGCATAACTGTCGAAGGTGGCTAAAATACAGTACGTCAGGATCCGCGTCAAACAATCAATACATCAAGGTTCGTAAAATGCGTGTACTACTCTACTACTAATAGTGAGTATCATCTCATTAAGATCTCTCATAGCGTGTACCGATATCCGCTCCACTCGTCGCCCTTATCTCTCTTCGCCTCCTCGACGCTCGCGTACTTGCCGTTCTTCATCAGATCCTCCCTGTCATCGTTCACGCCCTCGATGACCTCGTCCCGCGCGCCTCGTTGCCGGAGGTCGTTCTCACGCTTCAGGAGATAGCGGTAGACCACCGCAGAGATGAGCGCGATGACGATGTACATGAGGATGATGCCGTGGCCGAGTCTGTACCACGGTTTGTCCTGCCCTCGGTACTGGGAGCGCACACGCCCGTACAAGTGAGTCTTTTTGCCTAAGCGCTTACAAAAGATCGGCTACTCACAACATTGGAACTCACAGCGCCGTTGATATTCCCGAAGCTGATCACCATCGCGAGCGTGACACTGCGCTTATAGCTCCCCTCGACGTTGTTCGACACCCACGCGATCGTGTTCGGAATGTTCGGGTAGATCCCGCACGCGGCCAGGTACACGCCAAAGTACGACAGCGCCGCGTTGCGCGACGCGATCAGGATGATGTACCCCGCGAGGCCTATACACGAGAAGATCCTGTGGGACGATCAGCCTGTCAAGCGCATCGCAGACAGAGCGCAGAATCACGACTAACATGTTGATGAGTCCGCGCTGGCCATAGCGATCCGCGACAACGCCGACTGCACAAGTCACGATGCACGCGAGCGTGTATACCGGTACCGTAAGAAGGTTCGCGGGAGTCGCGGTGAAGCCTGTGGGAAGAGAAGAAGGAGGTGCGTGCATGAGAAGCCCATCGGCACCACCAGCATGCGATCATAGAAGCTCACCAAGCTGTATTCTAAATCAGGACCGCGTTCTCGTCTGATAAGTACCGCTGAGTTGGGCTCACCTGGTTAATGATACTCGGCAGGAAAAGCGAGAATGCGTACAAGGGTCCGTCGGTGCCCATGTACAAGAACACTGTAATTGGATGTGAGACGAGGGTTGGCATGGCGCCTTATCAGCTATTTATGATATTATGACTTACTTCCGACCCAGGTCTTCCAGTCAAGTAAGCTCTGCCATATGTACTTCATGCGCAGCTTCTCGCCTGCCGCGCTGAACTGATCGTCCTGTTGCAGCCTGCGGATAACAAATGTGCGTTCTTCTTCTGTCAAGAACTTGGCCGTGTCAGGGAAGTCCTGGATTATCCAGAACGACGCGAAGCCGGCGACCACGGTGATAAGACCTTCAAGAATGAAGATCCACGCCCATCCTGGCTTACCGCCTACGCCGTCCATGTTCGAGATTGCAGCCTGTACGTTTCACGGTCAGCAGCGCTTAGGACATCCATAACTATACAACTTACAGCCAGCAAACCACCGAAGGCACCTGAAGGCACGTCAGACTAAGGCCGCAAATCAAAACGATACGGCATCACGTACCGCTAACCTGGAGACATCTACGTCAGAGCGAAATCTTCAGCTCTCAAACCTTTGACGACTCACCGTGGCTGCTGAGAAGAAGACTGCCGCGCGGATGCCGAATTCCGAACGCTTGTACCAGCTGCAAATGCGTTAGTCATTGGACGAATGGCGGGTGTAGAGAACGCGCACCATGAGAGGTAGTAATTCACGCCTGGGAACAGACCGGCTTCAAAGAGCCCGAGCATCCAGCGCATGCCTGCCGAAAAGGCAGCAGTTAGGCCTGTATCCTTTGGTCGACTTATCGAGAATACTGACCAAGCAGACCGCCATAGTTGTGCACGAGGCCTTGCACAGTCTGCGATGTGCGCAAGTGAGTCACATGCTCTCACAAAAGCACTGAGGGGATTACCATCATGATGCCCCAGCAGAACATTAGCAATGAAAGCCATATTGACGGCCTCAGGCGCTTCAGGAACACGTTTGAGGGGACCTGCAGCGAGCGCGTATTAAGCGGCCGTTGCGCAGGTAAGCTCGTCCCGGCTTACCTCGAAAATGGCATACGAGAAGAAGAAGACTGTCAACGCAATGTTGTATTGCGTGTCATTAATGTGTAGATCCTTCTCCAGGCCATACAGCTAGACAACGAAGACCCTCGTCAGGGAAGGGCATCTACATACCGTTTCGCGTACTCACTTTAGCATTCCCGATACTCGTACGGTCCAGGAAACTCAACAGGTACAAGAACGACAGCCATGGCACCAGCCACCAGTCCAATTTCCTGAGTAGCTTGCGCTCGTCGATGCCGCTGACGTCGACGTGCTCGTTGTAAATCTGGGGTCGAATTTTCTCCACATCACCGCCATCGTCCACGCGCTCGATGGCGATAGCGCGCGTCTTCTCGTCTGAGTCTGCGATGGACGACGACGACGACTTCACGACTTGTACCTCTGGGTTGGACATCACGACGGCCGAGCTGGAGAGATGCGACAAGGATGCAACGTCGCAGACGAGAAACCGAGATGGGGACGCTCGCATGCCAGGGCGCAAAGGTGACAATATATCGAACACCGTTCTCCTTCCGGTTATGGCCCATCAAACGGAGCTTATCCTGCCTACTCGCCGAGCAGAGAACTGCGATCCGAGAGGCGTGCGCCCATGCGAATATCGCAGTGTTGGCTCGCAAGGTGTTGATGCTTCGCCTCTGCTTAGCAGGTCACTTGCCAGGCCTCGCATGCGGTATAGCGAGCGCCGGCTAGCGAGACGCTGGTTGGCTGATGGAACATCCATCTTTTGTGGGGTAATAGACACGGTCCGCACGCCACCATCATTTATGTCCTTGCCAATGAAGGTTTTGCATTGCTGCAAGTAACGGACGATCCGGTCAGAAACGGTGCATCGTAATCGCTATACATGAGTCGACACAGGCTCGTACGAACCTCATAGAATGGCACGGTTTGTTCAGCGATTTCTCCGAGCTCGCTGACATCGGGAACGGCAAGCAAACCTAGCTGTTTCAGCCAATTTGACGATTTTGGCACCACGGACTCGATCAATAGATTCGACATGCGAGTAAATCTTTATGAGTGCGGGGTAAACATACACGTGGCCAGTCGGCCAGCCGCAGCAGTCATAGCCGTGCGGGGTATCGTCTCCATTCGAAACGCAGACATCATAAGCACGAACCGTGTTTGCTACCTCGGAATGAGGACGGGAATGTGGCAGACACGCACAGCCTATTTCAGTACGCGCTGCAATACCATACTGTTGGACGTGAATGGAAGATCTGCGTGCTAGCCACACCAGAAGAAGGCCGCTTTTACCCACGGACGGTCTACAGCACCCGCCGTTTTGGGCAGGGCGTGTATCGGAAGCGCGATGAATGCTGCGTGCGCGTATGCCGAAGGGCGAGCGGTTCTTTCTGTGAGGCGCTGTGTGCTCTGCCAGTGACATGGGTGAGGTAAGGTCGTCGTAGCCACGGTGCCCGAGAGCAACAGGTTAGAGGGGACTGCATGAAGTGAAGGAGGATACAGGATTATTTGTGTCAGTACCGGAAAGTGATATCCAGAGCGTTGTTGCCGTGCCACGCTGAAGGTGTTGGATTGGAGTAGATGGCGTCTTCTCGACATGTTCAGCAGGTGAGCTGTTGTGTGCGTTTCATGCTCGACACGAGAACACGGACACGTGTATCGTGGACGAGCTGGTTGGCGGAAGAAATGCGAAAAGCCCAGGGACAAGGAGTGACAGTGAAATGATAGCTGGATCAGAAATGATGAGTATTTCGGAAGTGGAAGGAGAGATCGAGTGGTGGGGAAGGCCAGGCAGTCGAGCTTTGCACGAGTGGGGCAGATTTGCGTGCGAGATCTGCCAGCATGCATTCAGCGCTGATCGAGGACAGTGAGCTGAGGAGGATGTAATACATACTGGTCTCACTGTAGAAATGCTTCCCATGAAAACCGTTCAGTGACGGGGACAGGTTCCCCTGCGAAATGATGAGCACACTGATTCTGTCAACTGTAGCAGGTATATATGCACCGATCTTGCGAAATTCACCATCTTCTAGTGCTGCCTGCGTATACAGTCGCTTGCCCTTCCTACCATCCCAGCTGGAGAGTGCGAACTTGAGTTTAGGTGAGTGGGTAAGAAAGGGCATGGAGGGAGCGATCCTCGCTAGATACCCCTCCCTTTCGTTCTCGTCGTATAGGACAAAAAGAACGAGCTGGAGAGCGCCGAAAGCGTTGAGACTCGTCGCGAGTGCCTCGTCGATCTTGCGCCAATCGATGTCTCTGTGAGGCCAGAATCTAATTGCTGATATTCTTCTGCGATCTCTGACTCCCTTGGGCGCTCGTGGCGTGAGGAATGCTTCCAGTGCGAACATAAAGGTCATGGCTGAACAAACGACAATGTCAGTGGCCCGCGCTGTCAGTGGTGTCACATCACAAGCATCCACACTCACCACTGGATGGGAGTCGGCACACTATGGAGAGGCGTGAGTGAGTGCCAGATCATGTCATCGGTGACCGTCACTCACTAATTCGGTCCTGCTCGCGAATGGAACGGGTGTACTTCCCAGCTTTCGCGACGGCACAAAGTGAATCTGCGTCCAAACGATTCAACACGTCTGCCCTCGTTTGCCCGAGAAGGATCCCAAGCCAAGCAGCGCCGGCATCATCCGTGCAGTCACGCATTTCATAGTTCACCAACTCCGATGAGTTGTCCCTTGCGAGGAACGACGTCGGATAGATGATTTCACCTTCGCGTGTGCCCCACGTTACTCCCTCGCAGTCGACATCATGCAATGACGGCATTTCTCTGATAAGCCGCATGAGATGCGTGAAGGTCTTGAAGTGGACGACCCGAAGGTGCAGATTTTGAATACCTGCTGAAAAGCAAGGGAGGACTCTTGGAAATGGTGGGTGAATACTCGACATCATCTCATGTTTCTTCGGCAGGGGTCCTTCCAACTTCAGGTACAGAGTGCATTCCTTTAATTCAGATAACTTCGGTATCACAGACAGTCCCAAGTTATGGATGGAAGGGTTGCGCAGGTGTTCTGCGCCGTCCAATTCGCCGTACAAGTGCGAAACATACTGTCTGATGGGTGTCGTCGGGTTTTTCAGCAGTGTTTCCAACTGGATGACTTCCCTATTGCTCAAGGAGGTGAATTGGAACATTACCGGCTGGACGGCATGAGCCCATCGCTGACATACGAGAGCCGTATTACGCAGTTCATCTTGGCTGCACCGAACGTAATTACGCTTGCACTCCTGCTGGCCACGACACTCGTGACCTCTGTTCTTTACCTGACTAGAGTTCCGCATGCAGTGTTCATGCACGAAATAGTGAGTGATCAAATCGTGAAGCTCGCACGGGATGTCCACCGCGGTCATCGGCCTCTTGAGCTGAGGCTTCATGAGCACGTCTCCTGCGATCGGAGGGGTCGCCACCCTTTGAAGAAAATTCACGACAATATGAGCATATCCAATTAATCTTCTGCAAATTGATCTCCAGGCACACCTTATCCATTGAGCTTCCTTGTAGTCATCCGAATTCGCACCTGACTGCAGAATCATTTTCCATTGCCAACCTGCCGGACCTTTCACATAACCACGCATAATTCAGAGCATACGTAGGGGGGCGCACCTATCAGAGCCACCGAAAAGCCGTTCGGCAGAGCCGTAAAAGACTCGCACGCTTCCAATGCTGGCCAATTGATCTCGAAGTTATCATGTAAGTGATATGGCAATGCACTATATAGTGCAAGTGTCTTGAGGTCGAGGAGATCGTTTAATGCTAAAAGTGGCAATGCAGCCAGAGCTTGCGTCTTGGCAAAATTGTGTTCGCTCATGTACTGCACAGCAATAAAGAAGTCTTCAATGCCCCGTTTTTCTGGACTGAATGGAAGACTGGACAGGGCGGGAAAATCTGAGTATAAAGCATAGGCATCAGTATGGCGTTCAAGGGCGATGGAGATAGGAGGCCGAAAGGTAGAATAATCTTCGCCGTATATCACAACTTGGTATTATCAGGTTTCACCACATACCTTTATACATTTGTTCGACAAATCGGTCTCGGAATGCAGTTGAGGTGTGCATGACGGCGAAAGAATGCGTAAACGAGGAGGGCGAGGGTTGGCACGTTTGTTTGGAGTCTCCAAATATGCCGGTGGGTATATTTATGTTTTCTCGCTTTGCACAGTGCATCCAGGGTTCCACTTCACAGCCTCCGCGAGTTCTTTGATCGAAGTACAGATGCAAACAACCTTTCTTTATTCCTACCTATGTTGTTCTCATCGCCCAAACATCCGATCAGACTCATGTTCAAAGAAAGATCAACACACCGAGCTTGCTGTGCAGTTCGTTCCTCTCGAATCAACACGCGAGAGGCACATTTATTCGGGAAACAGGTACACGGAATGTAGAATCGAAGGTCTCATACAGCGTGAAAAGGCTAGCAAGCACCGACGTTTCCGAGACTCCGCCGACCTATCAGCAGCTGCGTGACCGACCTAATAGAGCATGTTGTCAGTACGGCACCTCAGTGCCTCCAGTCTAGTGACGAACCGACGCTGTCGCCGGGGTACCCTGATGGCTTCGTACACCTCGCAAGAAGCCACTTGAACTGCTTCTACTCCAGTGCCAGAGAATCCTTGCCATTAATAACACTGTCAAAGGCATGTGTTGGCGGTGTACTTCGTGGGCGATGACCTTCGCATCTTTGAGGGTGCAGCTGGTGCCACGCTGCTGCGCAGGCAGTCCGATGGGAGCTTGTGCTTTGCGTGGGCCGTTATTGGTCTGGTAGCAAGACCTGTGTGTGCTTTGTGCCACTACTGCGTGTCGAAGGTGGGGCTGTACTAATGCGGTTGACCAGCTTCGAACCCTATCGATGATAGATATCAGCCGGTGCTGCAGTGCGTGCGAAACTGGGAAACGCACCGTATGATAGATGGATACGCTGTGGTGTGCGCGCAGGCCGCGCAGAAGTTAATGCCCTGGCTGAAGTTTCCTGCTCTCGAAGGCCAGCACTAATTACCGAGAACGAATATACGCTATCAGCACGACGTCTGAATTCTACCTGCTCGTGCTGTGCGGGCGGTCCGATGAAAGCTCGCACCCTGCGTAGCGCTGCAATTAGTCTCGTGGAAGGTCTGATATACATTTGCACAGCCGCTGCATGTCGAAGGTGAGGCGAGGCAGTTGATAAAGTTCAAACTCTATCAAGGGCCTGTGCAGTGCATACGGAAGTGGGAAGCGCGCCGTATGATAGATGAACAGGGTGTGACATGCAAGCTGCATGCTCAAAGGCGAATGAAAGCGAAGAACCCCCCGCTTCGGAGGGAGAGTGGACCCAAGACGGAAAGACAGGCAGGTTGGAGACGCGGGTTGCGGACATCAATCCACGCTGCCGCATTGTGAATGGTCCGAATCGTTGAGAAAATAGGCTAACGCACCTTCGATGACAATATTGAGCGTATTCAATTGGAAGTCCGGCTGTGCTGGGTGCAGCGCTGCTGGTCTTGGCTTTTTATTGATTAAGGCGGGTTGCAATTTAGTTCAGTGTCGGGGTTTTGTACCGCAAAGAGACGCGTTCGACCCAAATATCTCCAGCAAAATGTCTTGTCTGGACCTGTCGACCACCGCTCATTATACGCTGATGACATGGATGTTCGCAGGAAACACACGTGCAGGAGTTGTCTAGTAGAGCGGGTTTCGTCGTCGAGAGGGCTACCGGTAACTCTAGCGTGCGAGATGCATGCTGTTGCGCTCTAGCAAACAGTGTCTCTGTAGAATGCAATTCCGTGGTCCGAGACACTTTGAGTTCCCAAAGCGCCGGTAACGTCGGGCTATGCAATATGTGAAAACAATGCAAGAGTGCAGGATGATGATGAAGTTGACAGAGATCTTGGAGAGCGAAAAGCCTAGGAACTAGACGTACCCACTCGCAGGATCCTGACAGGGTACACGAGCATCGGAAGAGGTACAGCTTGTCAATAGAAGAGCTACGACCTACGAGTGCGAGAGGACTTTGTTCGGTAGATAGTGCCCGGGGTGTATGTCTGAGTGTATGATGAACAGGGCCAGAGTAAGTTATAACTTCGAACCGGCCTGAGGGCATTCAGCGAGAGTAACATGTTCAGAGGAGCTAACCCCGAGCGCGCAGAGCAGACAGTTCCAGCGTCCAGCGAGAGCGCATAGCGCCCGGATAATCTAATCTCCACCGTTGTTGGATCGGGCGAAATAGACGGACTGTAAGCGCTTGAACCGTGACGGACTGGTCGTGTTCAACAACAACCACAACGACCAGCAAGCTCATCCAACACTCTTCATCCTCACCACATTCACCTAATACCAGGTACTCTCGTCCTCTCCTTCATACTGCGCGATACACAAATAGGCTCATCACTTCCCGATCGGTACACCTCAGCGCACGAGCCCGCGATGTCGCCGACGCTCCCAACGTCTTCTGCCTATCGCGAGCCTCCTACTCTACCTCTATGCCGCTCTCCCATATGAACTTCGTCATTATAAGTAACCTCCTTCCGCCGTTCAAGGATGTCCACGAGACGTATGATCGCAAGGACAGTACCGTCTGCCATGAGTATCCAGAAGAGACAGTACGCAAGAACCGGCGCGCGGTGCTGAAGGACCTCAACTGGATCAACCGGAGGAAGCCTCTGGAGCTCGGACCGGTGACGCCAGAAGACGACGTCTAGTTCGACAGCGCCCAGTATCACAGGCTGTCCTACCTG
>JANHOG010000906.1:0-10895 GCA_027627325.1 Phlebia brevispora
ACCTGAGAGCGAGGGCCCTGCGACGCCGGTCACGCGGGCTGTCGAGCCCATCACTATCGTGCCCTTCATGGAACTGGTAGAGCCAAACGGGGTCGTCGAGGTGCAGATTCCCCAGCCTGCGAAGTTGCATAACAAGCTTCCGAAGCCGGTGCAGAGATTCGTCGATGCGATTTATCACAAAATACTCTGAGGACTCTATATACCCCATTCCTCATCCCCTTGCACAATTATGTAGTATTATAATAACACGGACTGCTACGCAGCTTTCTTCGATTGTATCTCGTACTGTCAGTAATACGCTCGTATTTAATACCCTGGCTGTCAATGCCAATCGCTTTGCTATTACTCTTAAGTGAGACGTAGGCCTTCTCATTGTCTTCATGTAATGTGATCAACACTTCAGTGTCTACTGGGAATACGGTGTGCCGAATGATGCGTCGAACTTCTGAAACGAGCATTCATTCCGAGTCGGAGGGATACTGGGAGTCGTTAGCTACAAGGGGCACGGGCTTCGTAAAAGACTTCGGCGATGGTTTGTAATGTGGGAGCAGAAAAAAGAGTCAGAGGCATTACTCTCTGAGTGCAGCGATCTTAACTCGGCGAATCACGCTACAACAGGGACGCACTAACGCGAGTATATCGCGAAGAATAGAAACACATAACACATGAATTATCGTAGGTCTCGAGTTCCGAGTCGGTGGGTATCTTGGGAGGTATACTCGTCGTACTAAGGTATCACATCTTGGCGGTTGACTGAACCATCTTAACTTGTGCTGCTGACGCAACGAGATATTTATCGGTTATATTGTATATCTTGACATCACGGGACAAGTTGAATTGAGCGATGGTCGAATACTAGAGCTTGAGCAGATACATACCTCCGATGTCGCAGACATTGACGAATCTTCCATGAAGATAGACGTATTGATGACCCTAAGTTTACTTCCTCTGTGAGAGTGTAATGTCAGTACTGTCTTAGAAAGATAAAGAGAAGTTGTACAAGGGTGCGGGTGTATGATACGACACATCTTGCGTGAGAGCAACGTGAAAACATTTCAGTGGCGGCCTTGGCAACACATGCAGTGCGTTAACGCAATATATGCAACTAGGTACATCGTGAGCTTATATATAAGAAAGATTTAGGTGAGAGACTCACTGATTTGTTATATGCGCAACACATGCAACATGTAGATTTCCGCTTGTATCACACATGTCTGTGGTACTCGCAGCACTGAGCGCACTGACAGAAAATAGCCCATATAATAAGCTCAAGCTCACCCTCGTGAACATCAAGTTCGAACACCATTCTGGACCGCTTGTTTCTAGAACTAGGCGACTCGCCTTCCACGAGCATCTCCGTCATCTTCAACCGCGTGCCGACGGAGTTGACGAACCCAACCCGCGTCGTTACAAAGTCGAGGGAATGTATCAGGGGAGTCCTGACAGCCTCGGGGACGTTCGTCTTCACATTCTGGGCATCCATCATGGCGGGCGGTCGAGGTAGATGACGTGCGCATACCCTCGGCTTTATCAACTCCTTGGATCTGATTTCAGCTCAACTTGAATGCTGGTGCTGCGACCACGTCGGAGCTAACAAGTAGCCCATGTGCGCTGCCGTAACTGCTTTCTATCAAACATGTGAACGAAAGGGGATAAGTGCGGGATCCGTGGACTAAGAGTGACTTTTGACATACACACGGAAGGCTCAAATTCCGACATATGGCATGGCTTGCTCTGTCAGAACTTATCCGAAGTAGACTGCTCCTTAGATTTGTTAGACTTGCAGCCTGAGATAGCTCTCCCTGGAGTTACATCACACCGCTCACGGCCAACGTTCTTTTGTACCTCATGGTTCGCACCATCAATGTCGTCAACGGGAAATTTCTGCGAGCACAGCATAGGATCAATGCTATGCTCTTAGCACGATAAGGCGTATACTTGGCACTGAATATCCATTGGACCAAATACCACATGCCAAGGTACTACATCCTGGCTGGTATTTGTGGCATCTTGACTTGTACCGCGGACGCGACGAGAGAATGGTTACCGACATTGCGTATCTAAAAATGGCGTGAGGGAAGATTCAGTAACGTCAGATAACCTGTGGGAATGAGATGCTTACTCGCCTCCGAAACGGCTGTCATCAATGTATCGCTCAGCACACCAGATGTATTCATGATCCTGAGCCGGCTTCCCCTTGGTAACAGTAGTGTCAGGGACATATGTGGCGTGCGAAGGCAGGGAAGACGAACAAAGGCGCGGGAGAATGGTGAACGATGTCTTGACTTAGTGTGACGTGCACGTAATCTTGAGGGAGTTTCGGTAACGAACCTAAAGCAAGCGCACTGTATATACAGCTAGGTGACTGTCAGCAATGAGACAGAACCACTAGTCTCTGGTGACTTTACTGGTCGAACATCTGTGCGATACATCCAATGTGAAGCCTTCCGTTCGTATCACACATGTCTATTGTGTGGTGGAGTTAGAGTCTGACGAGACTGCAGTATGCTACCAGCCCACCTTCCGCGACGTCCGTTTCTCATACGATCCTAGCTTGCTTTGTACCTTGTCCATCGGTATTCTCTTCAAGGAATAGCTCGACGATCTTAAGCCGCATCCCAACCGCTGTTACGAAACCAATTCGCCTTTCTGTGGCTCGAAACCACTGCAACAAGGGGATCCTGAGTTGGTCTGGAAGGTTCGTCTTCATGTCGCCTGCAGCGTCTGCCAACTCTAGAAAGGGCAGGTAAGGTAGTGGTCCACAGTCGGATAGAAGAATCCAGTACTTAAAGAAGGAGAAGTCATACGGGTAGCCAACCAATGTCCATGCGAGTGCTGGGCCTAACATTACTGGGGTCCCCACCAGAGGACCATAGCAATGCTAGGCTCAGCGTCCGAAACGGAACTCACTACACGCTCTGTAATCCAGTAGTAACATTAAGAAGCAGTTGCATACCGAACACGGACATGATTGATCTAGATACTAGACGGATGTATGGAAATTGTCAGCAAGGCTCTACAATTTCGGCGGAGAGGGCGCCATCTTCAAATGTACGCCAGACACCGCAAGACGATTCTTTGTCTTGTCAAAGATCTGAGGTAGTAGCTTCCGTGAGGACCTTTCGCGACTGCAGTGCTCCTATGTCAGACTCACCTCTGTGCGAGCTGTCATAACTCGCCCGCCAAGTGCGACAGTGGTATTGACTATCTTCAGTCTGCACCCTCTGCAAACTGCGATCAACACGATGTTAATTGGGCTCTGCATAGTACTAACTTTGGTGCAGGAGCATGATAAATTGTATTCAGCACCAGCGAGACATGAGATAGCTTGTCTGGCGCGGTCTGGCTTGCAAGCAAGGTCAAAGCGACCGACGAACACCTAAAAGGTTTCTGACATTGAGTAACCGGCTGAAATGATTCAAAAGTAATTGGAATTACAGATCTATCAAGAATGCTGCACAACCGCCATGCATGTTGTTTCCGAAGTTGCACATGTCTGCATTGCATGCACTGTTGAGATTAGGAAACGGGTGAGTACTTCTGCGAACTCACCGTCTTTCACGTCAATCTCAAATACTACCTTCGCCTCCTTCTTACCTGACTCCTCAGGTTTATCATATACGCTCAATTCCGTAGCTTCTAGTCTTGCTGAAACTTCTCGCGCGAAACCTTGACTCCCTATCGCGCCTGAATACCATCGAGAAAGAGCGTCCTTCGTCTCTTGGGTCACATTTCCCTTCGCGGTGCGAATTGTCGCTATGAAAGGGATATGAGACTTGTTTGAGGCCATGAGGAATTAGTAGAGGAGGATGGGAAGTTGGATCCGAGCATGATGATGGTAGGAATGTTAAATGCACTCACAGGCGGTTAAGGACGGCATGGGCGACTAATCGGCGACCGGTAAGCTTGCAGCCTCCCTACTCAATCACACGAGACTAGGTCAACGTTCTCAACAGACTCACGAATTGCAAAGGTTAAGATATGGAGAGGCAAGAAAGCGTAATTTGTCTTACGAACGGAAGTATTTGTATATGTAGGCCACAAGTTGTAAAAAAGAAATCTCCGCGTTAAATGATGAAACATACCCGTCCGCGTCTCAACTTAACGTGCACGCAGCAAAAGTAATGGAGCATGATGAATTGAGACATGCATTCTGCTCATATACAAGCTACTCTGAGTGAATCGAAGGATCAATTAGACCCTATTATTCGTCTTTGGGTATAGTCTCAATGTGCAGATCGGAAGAGTCCTTGTCGAAACTCTTATCGGTGGGAGATACAGGTGTTGGGTCTTCTTCAATCTCGCGCTCGACGCGTTCTTGTTGTTTCTTCTGAATCTTGTCTTCGAAGACTACAAAGAGGCTAATCAGCAATAGCCCACGTCTGATGAAGAAGACGCTTACGGAAGGCAAGTTCCTCGAGGGAACGACCTGAGGTCTCGGGGAACATGAAATAAACGAAGGCAACCTCGAAAAGCAACCAGATACAGTAGCTGATATAGTACTTCCACCCTGCGACGTGTCAGTTTTCGCCCTTCTCTGGAAAATCGTGAAGGACTACATACCTGCGTTGGCGATACCGATCGGGTTGACGAACTGATTGAAGAAGCCAGCAGCACGACCCCACCACTGAAATACGGCAATGCCCTTTGCGCGGACATGGAACGGGAACAGCTCCACCAAGAACGCTGGAATTACTTATCAAAACATGATCGGTGAGGCAGACGATGTCACTTACAATAAGTAAGAGCATTGAAGGCACAATTGTAGGCAGGGCTGTAGAGGAAAATGAATCTGCACGATACATATTAGATAGTAAAAGAGGTACAGAGACATCAAGTAACATACGCAATGACAGCGCGAGAAGATGCTTGATCGCCGCGGATCGCGTAGCGAGCACTGGCAATAGTCCAGCCGGTGAAGATCAGAGTGAGGGAAATGGTACACATCTTGATAGAACGTTAGCGTGTACCTCAGCAGAACGCTCATGAAGACTGTACCAGATAAACCGTGCGGCGCTTCAGGCGTGGCATGTAGATTGCGAAGAGGGTTCCGTTGACAAAGCCCCAACAAGTCATAGCCAGGTTGATCTCGTTCTGGGTCAGGCTGCTATGGATACCCACGTTGTCCAAGATCTTAGACAGGAAGTATCTAAAGATAGCAGTCAGATTGCGAGTCAAGGATGGATGAGATCATTCTTACGAAGTCAAACCGTTACCAGACCACTGAGTTGCAAGGCCAAGGAACGAGCAAATGAGAATACGTTTGCGCATTCCTACGAAGAGTATGTCAGACAAAACTAGGAGCCGCAGGTTCGCACGGACCTGGTGTGCCAACCAATTCTCGCCAACCGTGCTTCGAGGTTTCCTTCTCAAGTTCGAGCGTTTGCTCGATCTCTGCGTACCTGAAGTGTATAATAAGCGAAGACTATGAGGATTCACATGGAGTCCTTACTCTGCCTTGACGAAGGAAGAGTTGACATCGCCCTCAGCATGGTACTGGGCTAAGATTTTGAACGCCTCCTCGCCTCTCCCCTTTGAGATCAGCCACCTAGGAGACTCAGGAAGGAACCAGATGAAGATAATTTGAAGCAAGCTTGGACAGATCTGCAAAACGGATGGGATTCGCCAGCCCCAGGTTGAGGGCATGTTGAACGTTCCCAGGGTTACACCAGCGGCGACAATGGCGCCTTGTTACGAGATGGTCAGACAACTTTTGAGAAGGCTAGGGTGCAAGAAAACCCACCGATGAACCACGAAGCATTAAAAAGCGAACCAATCTGGGCACGTTCCTTTGGATAGGAAAGTTCGCCAATCATTGATGATGCAGCGACAATGGCGAAAGGGATCCCGAGACCCAACAGGAAGCGACCAATCACGAACATAGCGACTACCATAGATGTCAGACAAAGCTCGCCTTGTATGTGGTCCCTTACTTACAATCTTGAGCGGCCATTTGCAGAATGGCACCGATAATCATAATAATACTACCCACTATAATTGACATACGACGGCCGAGCCTGTCAGCAACGAATGGGACAAATGGCAGCGCCGCGATTGAGCCAAGAGAGTACAGAGACGACATAAGGCCTAAAATCGTAGAATTTGGGTCGTGAAAATCTGTACAAGCGCATCAATTACGACTGGGAATTAGAGCGATCAGAAAGGTAGTGCACTTACAGGAATTCCATGAATTCACAGCTTGCAGGCCGTTCATCATGGAAGAGTCGTATCTGATGAAGCATTCAGTGCGTCGTGATGGAAGTCTACGAAGCTGACCGCACCCACTAGTCATCTCGATGCCGATGCACGTCGGGAACATCAAGATATACAGTCCGCGTAGGTTTCGTTTTCTGTACCACGGAACCTTGTCCTCCGCGGCCATGCGAGAAATGACTGGATCAACTTGGCTTCCGCCCGTCATACTGGATACGAGGTGTTGGAAGGGTGTCTTCGGCGAGAAGGTACACTGATCTTGGGGAACCACTGTTCGACGACCTCGCTCTATTTAACGGAGCCCTTGACATGGGAGCTGGGAGTGGCCGCCCCCGTGGCGGTCCGGTCGATGGCCCTGAGTACATGTCGTTATTCTCCATGGAATCCCCGACGAACGACTTCTTGGCAGATGCTAGCGCGCACGGCAGGTAAAGACGAGTGCATCCGTGGGATGAGCTGGATATGGAGGGAGCAAGAATAGCGGCACGCTGCATCCGTTTCCCTGTCCAGTGAATCGACGTTACAAGTTTGGTTCTGCTTCCTGCTTCTATGGTTTTGCGATAGCACAGAACTGTTGACAAAGCGTCGAGCAGGGGTCTGCAGGGCAAACTGATCACACGCTACAGAGAGAACGGAAAATAATCGGACTCACATCCATTCAATGCGTAGAATCTGTGGGGCCCCGCAGTAAAGTAGAAGAGTGAATGCAGGACGGTAACTTCCCGCTGTTGAGTTATGTCGCACACAGTGAGATTCTGGAATGCAATCCAACAATCAGTCCAGCGCATCAAAGTCAAATTTGTAAACACAACTTGCCTTTGCTTGACTTGTAGGCCACCTGGATTGCGATAGTAAAGTCTCGTCATTGAAAATACAATGCGATCATCTGTACGGGTATAGAAGGGCGTTTGGAAGGGTAAAGACACCATGCCAAGAGCTGTAACGTAGACCATCAGTGCCAGCTGAAACATAGGGTCGGCTCGTCTCGTTGTTCTGCATGATCCGTTTTGAGACGCACCCATTGATCACAAGGCCTGTCAAGCAAACGCAACTCAAGCGTGTACAAAACTGAATACTGTTCGGCCTTGTGGCCGCGTGCAATAGGAATGCTTGGGCGCAAGGATTGAGTCAATACGATGAGTATCAAAACATCCGAGCATGCAGTAGTAATTATTACGCCACATTTATCAGGCCTGGTAGTTGACCTACAGATAGAACTTGACGATCCCTTCCGACTGATTGCGAGAAGAGAATCTGTGCATACAACCATATCATATGATCGTTCACTCGACGCATACGTCCAGAACGCGCACTCTTCACAGGCAGCAGGGTGTTACTCGTACGAAGGGTATGCTATACATCTAGTATTCCTGGAAGACGTAAATTACAGCTTTGTGAGTGTATGACGAACTTCCCAAAGTATTTGGCGACTTACTTCTGACTTTCCCGGCCTAATTTTGCCTTCTATTATCCTCCGAATTCTAGCATTGCATACGAAGGAACGATGAACTCGACAGCAAACAAGAGGGAGCGCTAAAATGCCTTTGGCCTTTGCACGTGGCCGCCACAACACGTGGCGTTATTGGGGCTGCCTAATTAGGCGGACGCGTACATTGGGCCGAGTCTTTCGCCTCAGTCATCCCTGGCAGCCATTTGTGTCTTCTCTACCCTCACTCTCATCGTATATTAGAGCTATAAACACCAACTGAAGCATATAATATGCTGATCAAAGTCAAGGTATGCACTCAGAGAAGCCTTGCAAGGAGTATGAGCGGCTCACACGAGATCTTTGCAGACACTTACAGGGAAGGAGGTGAGCAGGGCGATCGCACAAGAGATGCCTCGCGGAAACCTCACAGCTTGATACTTATTATATTGCGGCTGATGGAATGTGCAGATTGAGCTCGATATCGACCCCGATGACAAGGTGAGGTTCCGCCACTTGCGGAACGGCGGCACCGGGTGCTGCCTCTGCACACTAGAGAAAGCAAGCTAACGGTCGTATTTTATAGATTACACGCATAAAGGAGAAAGTAGAAGAGCAATCCGGTGTTCCACCACCGCAGCAGCGATTGATTTTTGGAGGCAGGCAAATGTGCGTGCAAATAATGTTCTACGGATAATCTCGAAGCTAATCCCTGTCTGCGATTGCCCTGATCTCCCCTCGGACTCCACCATTCACGAAACTCAGGCCTGACGATAAGACAGCACGCGACTTCGGTATTACGGCAGGCGCAGTCTTGCACTTGGTTCTCGCTCTTCGTGGAGGCTATTAGACTCTTGTCTTCGAATCATGCACGTCAGGAGAAGGGGGACTGTACCATTAGGACGCCATAATCACGAGTGGGTGCAGAGGAGAAGCGTCAAGCAGATCACTATCGATGTAATTTCCCCGTGCGTTGCTAGATAATTGTGCTCAGAACACGTTCACGCTTGTACATCCTCGCTATTGCCAGGCCATCCGGACCGCAATGGAACACGGCTCTTCAGCGTCCTTGTGCCACAGGCATCCGCTAGTATTTTGCGGTCGCGTCTGGCAGGCCCCCCACGATGTCTGCCCCAGGCAGCAGCCACCGAAAGGTAATACTGACGCGTATCGACCGCATAACCCACCTCCCGCGCCCAGAATCAGCACAAGTCTGCACCCAGTCCTCCTTCCGCCCGGCTATGCCATGCGTCCAGTCGTACCGTGCTTTCCCCGACATTACATAGACGCTCCCATGCGGCAAGAATACAGCGGCAGACTCGCTCTCGTCATCGCTCCCGTGGCCAACCTCGAGACCCTGCTTTGAGTTGGCCTTTGCGAACTGCATGACGCAACCGCTACCTAGGCTCACGCCAATGATGCCGTCGCCGAAACGGTCGAGCAGATCGACATGCGGCGTGATGCCCTCGCCGGGCCTGTAGAGGTTGATGATCGCTTGCCGGGCCTTGGGAGGGCTGCCTGCAGGCGGGAAGAGCAACTCGTGCGTGTCTGACGGGAGAACACCATTCATGCACTTTGATAAAGTGTGGAGCAGGTCGGTCAAGAAGGAAGGGAACTGGCTAGCGGGTGAAATCACAGATTGTGTAGAATCTGTTGTGAGATCGTCGTCATCTATGTGAGTTTAAAACACGGCGTATAAGCTTACCTTCCGATAGCATCGATAGCGCGGCAGACGGCGGTACTTGTTGTGGGACGACACGCTCGAACAGCATGACTTGATTCACATCTTCATGGTGGAAATATGTGTTCATACACTTCTGCAGCAGGTCTTCTGCCAGTTCATCCGGAAGGATGATATTCGGGTCAAAATACAGTCCCTGTATTGGTGGAGCTGTGCGAGTGGCTGGCTTCTCGTTTACCGGCGGCGGTGGCTCAATGTATGAGGAGGAGAGCGACGATGCTAAGCTGCCGTCCCCAAAGATAGTCTCAGGGAAAGCTTCCGGTTCGTCGAAAAGAGAGTCGATGTCAGAGCCGGCGGATGGCGAAGAATACGTGTTGTACTGCATAGCCTGGTCCTGTGCCGCCTGCAGGCTGGCAGCGTCTGTAAGGATGCGCAACTTGCTCATCGATCGCGCTCCTCCTCACCAGCCTCCTCCGGGCACTGTGACGAGCGAGGCTTTGAGGGTTCGACTGAAAGAAAGTACGAACACACATCATTGCGTAGTTACGATGGGCGACGGAGAGCTGGACCCGTCCATTCCACGTGCGAGACCGGTGTGAAAACCCACGTTGCGGCTGCTGTGAGGTGAGGCACGTTCACCTTGAATGCTGTGTCAGTGTCAGTGTCTACAGCGCCGGACGCGATGGGCGAGTGCGTCAAGTAGTAATGTGTAAAGGCTGAAGGCCGTCGGATAGACACTGCTGTCTACGGGGTAAACCTAGCAATAGCTTCAAAGCTTAGGGCGCTATGTGTACAAGATTGACCTCTGGCTGAACGAAAGCAGACGTGCGGCAATGATTTATAGGTATCGCTGAAGGCTGGGATAGTGCGAGAGAAAACTCGTCAAGAATCCGGGAGCATAGAGAAAGGATCCCCGACGGCAGCAGATCATAGACCTCATAGTCTAATTTGCCCGTTCTGGACCTTCTTTCTTAATCGTACAAGTGCCTTACCGAGTTCATTAGCACCGCGGCCGTCGATACCAACGCCCCAGAAGTCGTCACGATCGTTGAAGATCAGCTCAGCGAGTTGCGTGTTTAAAAGCAGATGCATCAAGTCAGGGTGTTGTCTGAATTTCTGCACCAGCACATCGTCCATCTGTTTCAAAGGAATAAGCTTAACTTTCGTTTCGCAGCTGAGCAGAACTAGCACTTACGACGTCTAGAACGATATTCTCCCAGTCTGGTCGGATGAGGCCGTGGTTCTGGTTCACGATGTCGCGCACCTCGTCCACAGACCGTGTGTGCCGGATGAGCTCTCTCAGGTCTGGGTTGGAGAACCGCAGCGCCTGGAGGAGGTGGAACGCTGAGGGGAACATGTCGCCCTTGAAGTTTACCTGGTGCGGAGAGGTGTGCATGAGACCTGCGAGGTCGCTTGCAGCGTCGATCAGAATCTGTATCGGTGTGTGGGAGCGCATAGAGTGCGTAGAGCGTGCAGGCGACGGGGCCCTCGGCGGCTGTCCACCGCGCATTGAATGCATAGATTGTGCGGGAGACGGTGCCCTCGGTGGCCCATGCATGGAGTAAGCAGGAGACG
>JANHOG010000907.1:0-10891 GCA_027627325.1 Phlebia brevispora
GGCTCGCGCCAGCCCTCCGCGCTCGAACTTGAGATCGCCACCGCTCAAGGCAAGCTCTTCTGGAACACGATTAGCAAGGTCAAGTTCTAACTTGCCCGGAGGCCAACCACCCCGATCAAAGCTTCTGCGGACAATTGTAGGACAGATTCTTGTACCGTACCGTGTATCGATAGACAATTCTCGAACCATTTTTCCTACGTTTCTGCAGGCCCATGACTGTCACCGCCAGCCTAATGTCAAATAGTCGTCAAGGAGTAAGTGATCTCATCATGCAGGGTACCTTCGTCTGATGACCCTGCTGATAGTCCTTGTCGTAAGATTTCGGACCCGCGCAAGGCTGCCAATTAAGTGATCTCCGTACACAGGTACACTGATAGTTACCCCTTAGCTGGAACCACCGTGGCGCGAACCCACGAGTGCACGCGGTCAGCACTAATGTTGCCGACTCAGCACGGGCAGCGACTGCATCTGTCGCATACATCCTCGCGCCCATGGCGCGAATAGCACGCGCTTGCGAACTGCGCAGTCGGTGGGCAGCCTAAGGACAAGAACGTGCACATTCGTGAGAGTGTGTATTCCAATAATCGAGACGGCGCAGGCTTCACATATGCTTGATTCCGTGATGGATTAAGGGTATGGTCAAAATTAGTATCCATGCCATCGCGTCCTCACCAACCCCTGCTCTTGAAGTCTTCCAACATGTCCCTCGTGAGCTTCTCGATGCTTATGTACGCGTCCACGCCCCGCTTCGCCGTCTTACCCATGCCAAGCACGCGTTCGGCCTTCGAGACGTCGAAGTTCAGAAGATGGACCACCTTCTTGGGGTCATACGAAGGGTTCAGATCCACGTATTCGTCCAACAGGTACACAGGCGGCTGCAGAGCGCGGCACACGTCCACTGCGCAGCGTGCGCGACGCGTCAGTAACAGTATCCGACAACACCTGGCAAAAACGAAGACGCGAGTTACTCACGGAAATCGTGCCAGACGAAGGGTGCTGCGCTGACGATGATGCGGCCGGACGCCTCTTCCCTCTGTATCACCCGGACCTGCGCCTTGGCCAGATCGCGCACGTCTACCCACGCGTTACCCAGTGTTACGAGACCCTCGGGCGTGTTCGCGGGCTGCGCGGATGCGCCACTGGGCGGTAGCTTAGGGTGCTTCATCATTGTGTGATACCACTCGAGGACGCTCGTGTTTGCCTGCTCCAACGACTTCACGTCATGAATCATCGGACCAAAGACATACGGGGGTGCGATGGAGGCGACGTCCCACCCAACCTCATGTTTGTGCTTCTCGTGGAAGTCAAACATCGCTGTTTGGATTTAGCCCTAATGAACGGACGGTGGAAGAACGCTGTATAGACTACTCACCCTTCTCTGCGAGCGTTTTACTCGCGAAGTACTTGAGATAGCCCGGGGCCTGCCGTCCCTTCCCCTTCACCTCATTGATCGCGTATTCATTCCAATTAGACTCGTCGAAGATCAGAGGTGTCTTCGTCGGCCGGACCATCGTCGCAGTTGAGGTCGTGTACACGATTCGTTTCACAGAGGAGCTGCTAGCGCAGTTAGCATTCGCATCCAGAACAAGATGTCAAGGACGTACCCATTCAATGCACTCTTCAACACGCTCAATGTTCCGCGGATGGCAGGATCAATGATTTCTTCGTGTCACTCTATTGAGCCACTCTTCCATGCAAGTGATTCACGCTTAAACTCACCTGCCGGTTCGGCAGCGTCATAATGGTAGGGCGACGCTGTGTGAGCGATCGCGGATACACCCTTGACAGCTTCGTCAAATGCCCCTTCCTAAGTCCCTCCAATAAGCTGTCAGCCCATACAGAATGTTACTCAGCGCACGTACCGCCTCGATGTCTGGAACCACGACAAGCTCGAGCTTGTCTCCGTACGCCTTGAAATACTCCTTCAGGTAGGTACCCTTACTGGGGGACCGTATGGTCCCGCGCACGGAATACCCCTGCACAAGGAGCGTGCGAACGATCCAGATAGCCACGAACCCATTCGCCCCTGTGACGAGCACTTTGCTTTCAGGCGGTGCAGCGGGCATTGTAAGACTCGAATGGCTGTTTATGAGCTCGAAGAGAGAAAGGGTATTCGTCCAAATTGTTCTGTTCGTGCCATGGCGTGTCTACGATCCTCTTTATATGGTGGGAATCCACCTCACCGCTCTTCGTCCTCACTGTACCTTGCTAAGTCTCTGGCATGGCGGTGGTGTTGATCGGGATTGGGCGGGTGTGCTAAGTCAGGGCCTTCGGCCCCTTGTGGCTGATATATCGTCAAGCTTGCCTTCTAGTGAGACGAAGCTCGGCCAGCAGGAGAAACCTCCGCGGTCGACGGACATAATGGCGAGGAATGCGGGCAGCCCAACCAGCAGGATCGAGGACGACGCCGACCGAAGACAGGAAAGGCACGGCTGCAGTGCTGAATAAGACAACGGAACCATCTTCGCATTGCCGATCGTGACTAAACAGGCGGTGAGCTATGTGAGTGCCGACGACGCGTCAGGCGCCCGATGCTTCACGCGTCGCGGACGTGTACCATCAATGGGCCTTGACAAGGGCCGTCGCGAAGTGTAGTCACACCTCCACGCCGACGCGATCATCACGGGATAATGAGCTAGAAATATCTGCTGCGTAGTAAGCATATAGGATGGGCACAATGATCCTCACCAAGCAGCTGGATACTCTGGTGTAGCGCGAGCGTCCCTCATCTGTATGACTGTGGCAAGATAACATATATAATTTGCAAGAAACGTTCCGATAGATCCATAGAAATGACTGATATAGTGCCAGAATCTGTTCCGAGATAGCTGAGAAGACGTCTTTGTTGTGAGACTTAGAACTCACTGGTATCATAATAGTTCTGTCCCCTACTCCTTAGCATCGACATCGACATTCTCGTCTTGAATTAACATCCGAGCTGCCTCCTCCTGAAGGAACTTCCGTACGGCATCACGAACAACTCCCAGTAATGCTTCGATATGCTCTGGTGTCGCGACGAATACGCTCGCCACTCGATCGTGCACTTTATTGGAGAGAACGTTCAACACGAAACGTACTTTCGCATCCGGCAGGCCTGGCTCGCCTTCCCGCATGATGATGTATATACGTCTCGGCTCCAGATCTTCAGGGGACTTAGGCTCGTATGAGAGCAGCGCCACATGATAGAAGGAGTCGAAGGTGATTGGGCAGTTGTTAGGATCGAAGGTCTCATAGGTTCCGCGAACGATCCGGAGGACTGCGGGTTTGAGAGCGTGGATGCAGGTGTCGTCGAAACGAATGACTCGAGGCATTGTGACCAGTGCTGGTGAGATCGTTGATGTGGTAAGAAGGAACACAGTTTATGAGGCGATAGGACACAATGGCTTAATGACAAAGAGAAATGGCCACACGATGTTTTAGCCAATATTGCATCATATTGGCCACGTTCCAGGATAATTACGATTTTCGGGGTCGAAAGCTATATTCAAGAAGATTTTGTTAGTTGACGAGAAACAAGAAAAAGGACGACCTGTGCGTACGACGGAATGAAGTTAGACACGCAGCAGTGGATATACTAATAGCTATACGTACAGTGTAAACGTCTGCTGGCGTTCTGACTTCGGCTTGGTCCCGTTGCCGTCGCGATGGAAGAGACGGACCGATGGAGACAAAACCTTGCCCTGGACGCGTGCCTATGCGCGTAGGTCGTCGGAACGATGAACAGGCACCCTTCGGTCCGCGTGTAATCGGCGCTCTGTACAGACGTCATTGGCTTCGACCTGCAAAAAGCAGGTTAGCTGGAAATTATTTTCAGTGCTGGTCTGCAGGAAAAAGAGTAGATGGAGCGTGTGGCTTCGGCTGGACCTGTCCAGAATGTAAAAACTTGCAACAAAAGCGCTCTCATAATCGTCATCATGCGTATCTATATGTCAATGCAGCGTTTTTCAGGTGCCTGTATGCTTCTGTTCTGCTTGCTTTGAGAGGACGAACGCCTCTGAAAGGTGAGTTTGAACGGAGATTGCAGATTTTGCCGTGTTAGAATCAGAGGCCGAGGGACAACAGAGCCAAACAATGAGCGCGGTAGCGCCCGTGGTGATGTCGCTTGGCGAGGACGCCGCGTGGATATGTTATTGGACACGACGTGCAAGTTATGGAGGGTCGTTCTCATCTCTGACTGTACGCCAGGTCATGTCCACGTACACTAGATAACAAACAGCTTGGTCATACACTGCACGCTTCGACCTCAGCGAGCATCGGCAAGCTGTTGCACGTTCAAAGTGTGGAAGAACGGTTTCTTTGCGTGGCAAGGATCAGAGCAAGAGATTTGCAAGCTGGAAGGTCGCCATCACGTGCGGTATGAGATTGGCTAATGACTACGCGAGCAAGAGGGTTTTTGGAAGACTAATCACAGGTAGAATAGCCGTCAGATAGACCGGGAGAGGCTACGAAAGCAAGCCGAGTGCACGGTGTGAATCGGACAGTGTGAGTGCAGCTACACGGCAAGAGGAGGGCATCCGGGCAGTCGTGGTGAAGAACAAGAACATGAGAGACGCAAAGCGTGCAGCTGAGAGCTGTCGTCGAATCTAGATCGCCAAAAGATTAGATGGGGAGATCGCCACAGTCTCGAGTCCGGACCGCTCATAAATCGCGACTCGCTTTCCCTGTCCTCTCTTTCTCTTCATCCTCACATTCATCCTCCTGTTGCGAAAATGAGCGGTCGCCTTGCTTCAGGTAAGGCCATCGTCCCACTTTTCTATCTGAAAGCATATTGGAGATGGAAAGGTCGTGTAAAGGCGTCTGTGCGTGCTTGCACGCTTTGGAGCACAGCGGAACAGGGGAATCAAGATGGACAGCGAGAGGTGGTGAAAATCGTGCTTAAAGGATCCATCCACGCGTATGAAAGTTGTCAGACTGAATACCATAGTCTTCGACCTCTTCTATTCTCGCTGTGATCTAGCGAGCTATCTATCACGCCCACATCCCTATATATTTACTCTACGAATGAGCTCTAGCTGACCTTATCTTATTTTCATCAGAATACCCTGCCTGGAAGACGCTTCAGCAGCTTTACGACTCTGAGCACTCCAAACTCGTCCTGAAGGATCTCTTCGCCCAGGATCCTACTCGTTTCTCCAAGTTCAGCCGCGAATATGTATCTCAATCCGGCCCAGATGTCACCTTCCTCCTCGATTTCTCCAAGAACTTGATCACCGAGCCAATTCTGGCTACCCTTCTCGAGCTCGTCCGCGAGGCCCAGCTCGAGACATACCGCGACAAGATGTTCTCAGGAGACCACATCAACACGTCCGAGGACCGTGCCGTCCTCCACGTTGCTCTCCGTAACTTCAACGACTTCAAGATCAGCGAGCCCGGCGTTGAGGAGGTCTCTGGTGTCCTCGCACATATCAAGGAGTTCTCTGAGTCTGTGCGCAGTGGCGCATGGAAGGGCTACACCGGCAAGCAGATCAACACCATCGTGAACATCGGTATCGGTGGTTCTGACCTCGGCCCGGTCATGGTCACCGAGGCCCTCAAGGCGTACGCGAAGCGCGACCTGACCGCCCACTTCGTGTCCAATATCGACGGCACGCACCTCGCGGAGACGCTCCGTGTCTGCGACCCCGAGACGACTCTCTTCATCATCGCCTCCAAGACGTTCACGACCCAAGAGACGATCACGAACGCTACGAGCGCGCGAGACTGGTTCCTGAGCTTCGCCAAGGACAAGGCGCATGTCGCGAAGCACTTCGTCGCGCTCAGCACGAACACGAAGGCTGTTACCGAGTTCGGCATCTCCAGTGCGAACATGTTCCAGTTCTGGGATTGGGTCGGCGGCCGCTACAGTCTGTGGAGCGCAATCGGTCTCTCCATCGCGCTCGTCATCGGTTATGACAACTTCGAGAAGCTCCTTCAGGGTGCGCACGGCATGGACAAGCATTTCCGCACTGCCCCTCTCGAGCAGAACTTGCCCGTGCTCATGGCTGTTCTGGGCATCTGGTACAATGACTTCTACGGCGCACAAACACACGCGCTCCTCCCTTACGACCAGTACATGCACAAGTTTGCCGACTACTTCCAGCAGGGGGACATGGAGTCGAACGGCAAGTTTGTGACCAAGGGCGGCCAGCGTGTGAACTACCAGACCGGCGTACGTCCCATCTCTTTCTCCAGCGGAAAGTTTATCACTAATTCATCGACATATACAGCCGATCATCTGGGGCGCTGCGGGTACCAACGGCCAGCACTCGTTCTACCAGCTCGTGCACCAGGGTACGAAGCTTATTCCCTGCGACTTCCTCGCGCCTGCGACCACGCACAACCCGATCGCCCACTCCAAGCATCACCGCATACTGCTCTCCAACTACTTCGCGCAGCCCGAGGCCCTCGCCTTCGGCAAGACTGAGGAGCAGGTCCGCAAGGTTAGTCTGTGGCGATACTCTCGACTATCTCGACACTGAAATCTCGACTCTTGATGTTTAGGAGCTAGGCGCTGGCGCCTCGGAGCCTCTGATCAAGTCTAAGGTTTTCGAGGGTAACCGCCCAAGCAACAGTATTCTCTTCCCCATCCTCGACCCCGCTACCCTCGGTGCTCTGATTGCTCTCTACGAGCACAAGATCTTCACCCAGGGTGTCGTTTGGGGAATTAACTCCTTCGGTAAGCACAGTTGAAATGTTTGTCCTTCATTATCCGTTACTGACGTTCCAATTCCAGACCAGATGGGTGTCGAGCTCGGCAAGGTCCTCGCCAAGAACATTCTTGCACAACTGGAGAAGCCCGAGGACGTCAAGGGCCACGACTCCTCTGTAAGTAGTATTAAATCTACTTTATATATCAGATATATTCAACCGTTTACGCTACAGACCACCGGCCTTATTCACTACTACCAGAAGCACCGCAAGGAGTGACTGACCGCAAAATACTGAAGACAATGTACCAAGTAGCAAATAGCAAACAAGGCATGGTTGCACGAAGTTACGGATTGTACAATAGCTATAGAGTCGTAATGTTATCCGAGCTTCCGTGATCTTCAGAGATCCTGTGCGCTTTGAGATGAAATGATTTATGTGGTTCTCGATTCTTCATTGATACTTGGTACATGAACAGCCTAGTCTACTGAGGAGCAATAGCGGGAAATCAACGGTGTATAAGATAGATACCTACAAACAAAGTGGCGGGAAAACATGACACTCAAACGAAAGGGTTAAGATAGATGTTTGTAGATATTGTGATGCAATGAGACGTGGTCATGTCAGATCATGGTGAAAGAAACCGATAGCTTGCTTGCGAGGATAACGTGAGTGGGGATAGTGATGGGGTGTCGCAAAATCGGGAGTGTTGATGATGCACAGCAAGAGGGGATAGGTATCGCAATTTAAGTATGAAAGCACAGAGAGTCGTCGAGTTGAACGGTGTGACACGAGTAGGAGTCCATCCAAGCTGACAGTATGAGAATAGAAAACGGGAGGCCGAAGGATGAAGGATGAACGCAGAACACCTAACATACGCCTGAGAGTACGCTTATGCTCTGACTGTGCGTTTCGATCTCTCCCTCGATGGGGGCTCCGGGCCAGAGGTTTTGCTATCCTTCTCGATAGCCCCTGGCGGTTCTTCCACTCGCTTCGAGAGACCTGGCTTGCCACGAGGCTTGGCGGGAGGTGCGGGCTCTTTTGCCTTCGCCACAAGCCCTCGGGGAAGTCCAATGTGATGTACAGGATCGTCTTCATCGTCGGTTTCTCCTGCCTCGTCATCCGTGGACTCCCATTCAGGAGGAACGCTGGGCTTTTTTGGCTGCAGGCTTCCGAGCCGCTGCTCGGCCCTTTGCCTTCCGCGTTCGAGAAGACTCGCTCTCCTCGTCCGCCGACTTGGCCTCGTCGACTTGCGTAACCGCCTTGCCCTTGCCCTTCACCTTTCCGTTAGTGGCCAACGGCTCTTCCGCCTCCTTCGATGACGTGGCCGCATTATCATCCTCGCTTCCGCTGCTGTGGCTGTCGTCAGCAGATTTTCCACGACGCTTCCGTTTAGCCTTCTTATGGGCCTCTGGGAAGAGGAGCTTTGGAGGACAATAACCCTCTTCTTCAAAGTCAGGATGTTCAGGGGGCAGCTTCGACGGATTGTCAGAATCGGCATCAGGCGGTGCCACACCCGTCTCCGGGTACCTTGGGTCGTACAGAGGGTTGTCGAACTCCGTGCGTACACCCCGGCTACGAAAGAAGTATGAGAGAAAACCATGCAAACAGCGGGGTAGACGCACAAAACATAGGTGATCGTTGGTTTCTCGATATAAGGCTGAGGCGTATGAGGCTCAGCTGAATCTGGCTCAGGACTCGAACTGTCATGAACGGACACACGCGCTTCACCCTCCTTCGCATCATCCAAAAAGGGATTGTTAGGGGAGTCGCGCTCTGGGAAGAGTCTCCGTCGGATGCTCCTGCCTCCAGAACGTGTCTTACGAGGAGGTGTCTTGGGCTCGGTCGCCTTCACAGGTATAGGGAACGGCAGAACGCGCGGAGATTTGTGTCTATGCGATTGGGGAGGAGAGAGCAGTCCGGTAGGGTTCCTCTTGAGCAGATGCGCAGCGGGTGAGCACGACGGCGAGCGCGACCGGGAACGCGACCGTTCTCGTGCTGGCTCCTTCGACTTGGTCTTGGAAGATCCCTCAGCTTTGGACTGTGAATCCAAAGGCTTTTCCTTCGCGTCTGTGGTCGACACGCCCCAGAAAGCATCTTCCTCGGCTCTGCCGCTAAGTTCTGCAGCAATCGCGTCTACCTGCAGTATTTTCCTCCTCTTGTTCCCCAAGACTAACGTGTTCGTCTCTTTTCCCGATTCCTTCCTCTGCCTCTCCAGAATCTCCTCCTCATCTGAGTCGTACGCAAGAATGGCGTTATCAGACTCTGAATCTGAATCTGTAGCACGCGAATGTCGGGAACCCGACCGTTTTCGCTTGCGTGTGCGAGGCGGAGTAGGAAGTGACGCGATGGATGTAGCTGAATATGAACGTTTGAGCTTCTTCCGGTTGTGGACCTCTGCAGAAGGAACTTCGAGAGTAGGTTCTGAGTCAGGCATGATGAGCTGCAGTATTGTTGCCTCTCAGTGTGACCAGCAGACAGAGGACGAAGAATGAATAAAGCGTAGAAGATGAAAGTAAGAGACAAAAGAATGAAAAACAGGAGACCGTCGACGCCGACAACAACGACAACGACGCGGGCGGCGGCCACAACCCAAACTCAACATTCCCGCACAATTACCGGCAATCTCCGAACACAAACAAACAATCACACACTAGGCGCCCGAGTGCGGGATCTCATTACGAGTGACCGGGAAAACTACAGTATAACTCTTATTGTGCTGCTACGATACAGAATAGGTGAAGCAAGAAAACTTTTGTGTAGGTAGATACAGAAATTGTGTGTCTTGAGTACAGGAAAATGCGTGTTTCGTGGTCCTATAGCAGAGACAGAGAAGAGCAAAACATGAGATGCTTGAATGGAGAGAAATGTCATGGTATCTACGAGCGTAGCAAATAGAGCAAGGTAGGCTACAAAGAATATGCAAGGATAGTAGTTCAGTAGAGCTTTCATAAGGGTCGTGGCGAAGACACTGCAGATGGGTCCGAGTATTCAGAGACGGAGTTGCGCCGTGTGCTTGGTGCTCGAATACTCGGTGGACGCGTGTCTATAGTCGGCAGTGTTGTCGAGCTGGTCGTAAGGTTGTTCACAAGCTATATCAATGGTGCGTGAGTCAGGTGGTACATCAGGTACAGTGAAGAATACTTACTCCTCCAATCCTCCTCGAGTAGTCCATGTCATCCCTCAAGCTGATTGCCCCTGTACTCCTCATGGCATGCTCGTTCAGCTGTTTTCTCAGATCCGAGTCGAGAAGTCCATCTGGCATGTGCATAGTCGAATACTCCGTCAGAGCTGGAGACGGTAGTGGTACGTTAGCAGTTGAGTCCAGTCCCGGCCAAAGTAGATTGTTCCCAGGCACGGGAGGCGGCGGGATAGGTATGTGAGGCGCAAAAGGAGAGGACGGGAATGTTGACTTTGGAGACCGTACTACTGAACTATGGCTGGATGAACTGACAGGCGAAGAGAGAATTGGTGTCGTGCCACCAATTTCAGAAGTAGGTGGCGACTTCCGCGGGGATGCGATGACAATTGGTGGAGGAACTTGAGGAAGGACCGATCCTTCATCGTCCTTGGTAGGGTATGAACCTATAAAAGATTAAGTGCAATGTGCAGACGCAGCTCGTGGAATACTTACTCTTAACCCATCTAAGGGGTCTTCGGACAATGTTTTTCTTTTTTGTCCTTTTAGGTTTTCTTTCTGGAACAGTGTCGTCTATCAAAGGATACGAAGAGGGCGGTACGCCAGAGAGCGTGGGTAACAGACTTGACGGTACCGAATGCCGTTGGCTTCCAGAAGATGGGTCGCTGTGACTGTGCGACGATGGTCCCGAGCCTGAACCGGATACCCCATGGTCGGATGAACTGTGCCCATTCGCCGAAGACGACTCGTTCCCAGAGCCGAGGCCCAAAGCATGCACTGACGTCTCACTACCTCGTCGAAGACTGACCATGTCCGGCGTCATCGTGCCCCCACTCCACGGCTGACTGGTTGGACTGACTGGCGCACCGACGGCGCTGCCCGTCAAGTGCTCCCCTGCAGGCTGATTCAAGTCCACGTCCTCAGATACGTGGTCCGCGAACGGGTCAGGAACTGGATCCGCAAATGGATCCTGCGAGGAGCGGGCGCCGGGAATCGGTGTAACAAGGTTCGAGTCTGAGAAGGACCTGTGCCATTGCAGGGACAGTCACGTCCTCGTCGTCGTTGAGCACGTGCATCCGGTTCCGAAGGGAGTTGCGGCGGTGGAAGTGGCTGCCTCCGGTGCCG
>JANHOG010000908.1:0-10890 GCA_027627325.1 Phlebia brevispora
CCCGCTTCGGAGTTTCATGAACTAGCTCGAGCCTTATTATTCTCTCATGCCCAGGACTGCCCTCGTTGCCTCTCTTCCGCTGCAGCCATGTCAGGACCCAAGAACAACCTCGACGACATCCTTCGCAAGAGAGGAGAGTTCATGAAGGCTTCGTCTCCGACCGTGGGGGATATCAGCGCTCCAGCATCCAAAGTATTTATTGTCTCGTTATCACATTCGGCCTCCAATTCACAACTTGTGTCATTAGGCAAAATTTCGAGCTGTCGAAATTGCAGCGCCATCTACACCCGTCCGCTCCTTAACACTTCCCGCCACAGGTAGGTGCTAGACCTTCAAACGCTTTCACACGAGGTGTATATGCATATAAAGTCGAGTGCGAAGCCTTGAGACGCGATGACGGCGCTCAGCGTTGACGCATAGATGCTACTGTGGAATTCCAGCAGGAACCCATCTGTGTGCGACAAGAACGTCGTAAATCTAATATTGTCGATGATAAGACGGTGGACGAGGATTAGCACTCCTCGAACATTGCCGGTATTATCACAATAGCTAGTACAATAGACCGATACAGGCTGTTTCTGTGTTCATCTGAAGAATGAACAAAGCAATATCATCGGTGGTCTGTACGCGTGTTTTGAGTCCAGGTTCTGTGCCATATCCTCCTTCACGTAGAAAGTATCAAGAATGAAGGATATGTCACAGAATGTGTGCATCAAACAATGTGTAATGCAGTACTGAGGTGCTCTCGCTTTGCTCTATCGGGTGGCGCTCGCTCAGACGGACCATCTCGGCAGTCGAGACGCATGGGTTGTTATCGGAAGTATCGTCTATCTCTGCTGTGCGTGTTATGCGAAACTATATAAGCACTAACGCATCTTTAGTGCACTCAACTACTGACCACACGTCACTTTCGTCCCGGCTAGTGAGGAGGACTCCCGCTTCAGAGAGCAACCCACGAAATGCCAGCCCGGTTCCAGTCTCGTCGAATGAGTCTAGTCCAGCATCCTGTTCCTCCATTCCTTCAAAGCGTACATCTCCACCAACTGCATCCATCCCTCCTTACAAACGGCCGAAGGCAAGCTCACACAAGGAAAACCTGTACCAACAAACTTTCAAAGGCAACACTCGAGAGCATCCTGTCCATGTTTCTGAACCGGCTACATCAATCTCGAGGCATTTACTTGGTACGCCCGTCAGGCTGTCAGTCTCCCAACAGATGACGGCGCCTTCTACCCCTCGCGGCGGTCACAGTGGGTCTGAGCCGCAGATAAAAGTGCATCGAACACTGGAGGTTGATTATTCGGACCTTTTAAACGTATGTTTTGTCTTTCTAGCCCACACGATAGCGTTTGCTCAGATGGTCCGTAGATGACGGCTGAAGATTTAGAGAAGGTCATAAAGGACGTACGAGATGTGCAAGTCCAGTGGCTACATAGTCTCATGCCCCTCCCTGATATTACAAGAAATCTCTTGGTGCAGATTGAGTTCGTTTTTCTTTACCATTATCTGCAATATACTCATGGGGTAGCATAGCTCTGCACTTCAGGATGTTGTCTCCTGTGCAGGTGAACTAATCAAAGTGCGTCGGGCCAAACCTCTAAGAATCGTTGAGGACCCGGCTATTTCCCTATATCCCTCCACGGTCTTACTGTCTAACAACCCGGAACCCCTACCTGCTCTGCACATCGACCGCCTGGCAGTACCCTCGTCCTCTTACGATCTTCATGCTGCGGAGGATGCAGACATGGACATGAATTTACCCAACAGTGACGACCATCTCTGGGAAAGCATGGAAGACATGACACAAGACGAGCTTGATTTCGATCCTCTACAAGAGCCCGAGCTTTCGGAGGCACCATCGCTTCTCCCACCTGTTCCTATGGCTACTCCCTTGTCCTCGCAGGACACCGCTAGTACCAATCCTCCCGCCTCGTCATCTGCCAACCGAACATCTACTCCTTCTACGTCTACCTCATCTTACTACACGCCTGATGCTTCTCCTGCAGTACCCGACCCAACCCTGCTCAATACGCCCTTCTATCCTGATGTGATCAGACTACTGCATTCTACGTTCAAGCTCCCGTCCTTCCGTCCAAATCAGCTTGAGGTGATCAGTACCTGTATGGAAGACAAAGACGTATTCGTGCTGATGCCAACTGGGGGAGGGAAAAGCTTATGCTACCAACTACCCGCCGTACTGAAGAATCAGCAACACAACACCGTCACCTTTATCATCAGCCCTCTCAAGTCGCTCATGGCAGACCAGGTAGCGTCTCTGCAAGCACGGGGCATTTCGGTTGTGTTGATCAACTCGGACCTCACGGAAGGCAAAAAAAGGGAAGCATTTGCAAGGCTGGATAGGCCCGGTCAACGTCCTTGCATGGCCTATGTAACACCAGAACTCTTGCAAAAAAGCCAATACATACAGCATATAATGAAGAGGTTGGCCGACTCGAAGGGCATCGCAGGTTTTGTTGCCGATGAAGCTCACGTCATTTCCGTGTGGGGAAGAGGATTCCGGGAGTCTGTAAGTCTATGCGTAACAGTTCTTTATATCTTGTCAATGATGAAACCTGGCAGTATGCGGAGCTTTTCTGGCTCCGCGAAGAGTTCCCGGATGTGCCCTTTATGGCGCTCACAGCTACTGCTAATCGTCAGACAATCCAGGATGTCATCCACAAGCTGAGACTCCGGGATTGCAAGATATTCCGGTCGTCTTTCAATCGCCCAAACCTCATATATGTCGTCAAGCCGAAGGGCGGCAGAGGAGGTAAAGCGCTAGAGGATTTGGTCCAGTGGATTGGCGAAAGGCATCGAGACGAGACGGGAATCGTCTATTGCTCTAGCAGAAACAAGTGCGAGCAGACCGCAAGAGACTTGCAGAAGCAGGGCCTCTCTGCAGAGTACTATCATGCGGAACTCTCGCCCGACGAGAAGAGCAGAGTCCAGGGGGAATGGCAAGAAGGACGAATAAAGATCATTGTAGCCACGGTATGTCATTTGGTCATTGCTTTGAACCATCATTGATCCGTTTGTCGCAGATTGCATTTGGCATGGGTATCGATAAGCCGGACGGTGAGTCCCATGGCGCAGCTGGCCATAATCAGTCTTTGAACACACTTATGAACAGTGCGGTTTGTTGTACATCTGGATATGCCCACATCATTGAGCGGGTGCGTCCGGACTTCTCGATGTTCTTTTCATTGAGCTGACATGAGCTTAGCTACTACCAGGAAACCGGTAGAGCTGGCAGAGATGGTCTACCAGCGGATTGCAGGCTATGTAAGTGGTAGGCTTGACTTCGAAGCCGTGTCTGACATTTCATGTTATCTAGACTACTCATATCAAGACGCGAAGTATCCCATGGAACGCGCTCGCACAGAAGCAAAGACTGCGGAGACCGGCGAAGCGGAGGTCAACGATATTCGCCGCGTCGTGGAGTTCTCCACAAACGACGTCGATTGTAGACGCATGTTGATGCTGACTTTCTTGGACGAGAAGTTTGACGCTGCCAACTGTCACGGTACATGCGATAACTGCATGAATCCTGCCCCCGTGGTCAGTGAAGATCTCACTCAGGCGGCTGCCAACATGATACAGCTCGTTCGTGAACTCGATGGCGATGCGACCCGGGTACAGCTTATCGAGGTATACATCGACAAGCTGGGTAGAGGGTCGCAGAAGTTCGCAGACTCGCTTCAAAGGGGGTGCGGGAAAGAAGTACCGCGCGATCTCGCCGAGCGTCTCTTTGACTACCTGGTCAATGAAGACCTGATAGCCTTTGTGAACAAGCAGAATGGCTCAGGATGGTCCACGTCCTATGCTACACTGGTGTGTTTTTTGTGTCTTTCATTATATTAGCCTCTTACACCGAAAATATCAGGTCCATGATAAAGCTCGCGCGTTTCTCGACAATCATACTGAAGTCATTCTGCGCTACAGGCCGCAGCCCCCGAAACGGGCCCGAGGAAAGAAGGGAAAGGAACGAACGGAGAGCCAGGATACCGATGCTAATCAGGCTGGACCGTCTCGGCAGCGTCGCCCACCTCCAAAGGCCGTGGTAGAGACCCCTAGCGACCCGATCGAGGATTTCGATGCAATTAGTGAGTCTTTTTGGCGAGAAGACGACAACTACGACATCGCCGTCGTCGACACTACGAAGATCGTGGAGACGAACAAGATTACGTCTGTTGCGCGCGCGCCGCACAAAGCGAAGTCAGCCCCGGTACCAGATAGTGATAGTGAAGTCGAGGTCGTCGAGATCAAAACAGCGAGAAGAGAGGATGACTGGGCTACCCATTTCCACGCGCTGTTGTCACATCGAGATAAGGTAAGCTATGCGTCATCATTGAACTGAATGTCCGCCTCATATTATACTTTAGCTCGAAGCAGAAGAAGGCCTATCTCTACGGGATATATTTGATGACGACGTACTGCAAGTCATCAGTTGCGTCCTTCCGTCTGGTTTGTATTTTCCAGTGCCGATTCTATACGAGTGTCCCATCTCAATTTTGCTGCAGATATCCAGGAATTCAAACACCATCTTCGAGCATACGGTTTGGATATGGACAGCCCGAACATCAAACTTGTCCCATCGTTTCTCCAGGTTATTGTACCGTTCAGGACAGCACGATCGGTACAAACGCCAGTCAGGTAAGGACACATTCATGTCTGCGTGCAGCGGTCGCTGATGTTGCGCTAGCCCAAATAAGCAGAAAGATAAGCCTCTTTCGATGTCGCAGCTGCATCGGCAATACGACTACCAGGGCGCTTCATCATCTAAACCTAATAGTCGAGCGTAATGCTTTCCGTATCATACTATCCCATACCCCCACTGTATATTTCATTGTACGCACTTGGTATACCGTATACTACATCATACATAGATCGTCCGCGCATGTAGCGTCGACCCTGATATCATAAGCAAAGCCGTCTATTCCGCGTCCAATGCTGCGGAGGTCATGTTGATGAGCGTGCTCGCGTGGGAGTTGCGAGCATGGATGTCACATCGAAAGGGTTCGGGGTGGCTAATTATAAGACGTGATTTTTGGGGATGCACTGGCATGGAAAGGAAGGCCTAACTTACCTTATCAGGGCCTCCGTAAACTTAGCATCTGGGGTAATGTCGCGTCCGTGCTCGTCCTTTGCTTTTCTGATGTTATAGACCGCGAGGATGTTGGCCGCGGCTATCCAAATGCTAGCATCAGCGAGGTATCTGCCCGGACATACTCTGCAAGATGTATTGAGCAGCTTATGCACAGATGTCAACAGTGGACCTACCGGCGTCCATAGCCGAAGAAGGACTTGGTGGGATACGGCTCCCCTCTCTCTGGCAGGAAGCGCTCTGGACAGAATTCGTGAGGATCACGATAGACAGTCTCGTCCATAGTAATTGCGCTGCAAGAGGTTGGTCGAAATGAGACTTATCGCAGCTGCACTGTATAACTTCGGACACACCGCGAGTTCGCTATTATAGTGGCGCCTTTGGGGATAAACATGCCTTGATATAGGTCATCTTCCGTGGCACGGTGTGGAACGGCTGTAATATATAAATTAACCCACGCTGAAATATCCATTAAAGCCCGAACTCGTACCTAAGGGGGCTGAAGGATGCCATCTGATTCGGAGCAACATCTCAAAACCGACTACTGAACGCTGATAAGACTGGCATACCTGCGACACTCTTGAAGGACACACTCCAGATAAGGCAAAGAGTCTCTGTCGTTGAACTCAGGAAGCCGACTGCTTCCTATAACTCGGTCGATTTCATCCTGAGCCTTGCGTTGCACCTCAGGATGAATCACCATTGCCAAAATAAATGTCGAGATGGCAGCCCAGGTCTGTGGGTCATAGGTAAACAGGACAAATCCAGACGAACATGGGATATGCTCACTGTGTCAGACCCGGCTTCGGATCTCATCAGCTGAGTCGAATATTGCACGAAAACAACTCACTGGTCCACATGTGCATGCTGGCAGTCCTCAACAACTCAATGTTTTCTGGGGTATCGGTATGCGTTCGTATCATTTGCTCCAGATTTGTAGAGGTGAAAGATGGCCGTGCTTTGCCTTCGGACTGCACATCGATAAGCCTTAGTGATAGATTATACCGTAGAATGCTTACGATGTCCTGGCGGAGTTGCTCAAAAGGTAATGCCTTCATCTCGTGATGATCACGGCGCGTATCTGAAGAGCATCCTCAGCGCGTGCAGGAGACGGCTATATGGGAAGGAACAGTGTACCAAACACATATCGAATGAAGCTCGGACCTGGAAGCCAATGAGGAAGGTGCCGAACTGTCGGTGTTGTCAGTAACGGGGACATTATGCACGATATTGCTACTCACGCAGAGGAAATAAGTCTAGGATGGCTGCATCATTGATGGCTTGTAGATCTTCTTCGACTCGTTTCGCCAATGCCACATAACGGTCTGTGTCAGCATTGACTCTGCCACACCCGTAAGTCATCTCCATAACGACAGACACCGCATAGCTTCAACATGGCGTGAGGAACATTCACAGACTGTGAATACATCGGAACACTTGCACTCACCGACCAATATGGTGTTCAACCTCTTCCGGATTACGATGAAGGTTCGATAACAGTTTATGTACACGCCGGAGCTGTATCTCTCGAACGGCTACACAGCGCTGGGGAGCCAACGCATCTCGGAAGAGCTTACGCTGTTGATAAAATGCATTACCATAGGGAAGGAATGCGAGTGTCCCTTCCCACTTCAATCTATTGAAAGGGGAAAATCATGATGGAAATCGTTTCGTTGAATGCAGGATTGCTCATGCTTACAGATGAACGGGAGAAGAATAGGGTCGATCACTATACTGGACGCTTCTCTTTTCCAGGAGATCGACAGCGGCACGCTCACTGCTCAAGACGACAAGTGGCCGTCCAAGCAGGTCGAAATACATCACATCGCCTAACGCCGCCATCATCAAACATCAGACAGCGCCGGGAAAAACAGGAGAGCCTCGAGCAGCTTACCGTACGTCTTTGACCATTCGTACCACTTCTCGGTCTTTCCACGACGAGGAAACGACCGAATATGACCCAAGATAGGGTCAGAAGGAGGCCCTGGAGGGAAAGGCGGCTTCATATTGAAGAAACGTCCCCATACAAATGAGACCGCCGCAGCGATTAGAGCGAAATACAGGATCATGGATCTATGCGAACGTCAGTAAAGGGCAGAGGATAAGAGTCAGACGGCCTCACTGCCTAACCCCACTGGTCTGTCCAGGTATATATACGCACCCGGTTAAAAATCCGCCCATCACACGCAAGTCGACAATGGGAAATTGTATCGATGGGAACATCCCAGCGCTCCCGCACATATCCATGCAAACCTCTATCGTTTTGGGTAAAAGTGCATCTGACTAGCCTTGACCGATCCCACGTTCAGTACTCTCTCCGACAGGCAGAATAAAACGGGGTGGACCATGCCCTGACAAGAATGCTACCAGGCTACCCTGTCATTGTGAATCCATCATTCCCATTGACCGTACTCGTTCATTTGATTGGCTAGAGTGTACCGCCGTTCCGCCCCTACGTAGTCCAAGCCGGGTGGTTCAAGCATATACAAAGTGCGCATGCAAATTTGATTGACAACGGAGGTAAGGCTTATCGCGGCCTGTCCGCATCGGAAGAAGAGCCACGTACTGCATCGCTTGCTTTTTGCTGCTCGCGAAGTTGCGCGACGGGCTTCTGAAACCTCCCCAGAAGCTCTGCATATGATTTAGTAGATGTAGATCTTCACTGACCAACCACAGGTCGTGCATATCATATTTCGACGTCCCCAGCCTGGTCAAGACAACGAAGCTTTACGAACACATCGCTCCCTGGAAAACATAGTCAGCCGCATGACTCTTCGATCAAGAATGACGCGCTAATAGCGAGGGGTACGGGATATATAAAAAAGTAGAGTATGTGTTACTCACCCCACCCGTCGAGACTAACGAACTCCAACGAACCACCAAAGTACATCGCGTATAAGCGGCTGAGCGGCAAACCATAGCCTAGTCCTGCAATTGTACCACCCATTCCGTGGGCAGCACCGCGGGAGACGAGGTCAGCGAACAAGCTCGAGCCACCTGAGGGTCCCAGTCTGCCATCTAAGCTGTCGTCTGCGCTGCGCGTAACATGGCCGGTAGTACTGTACATTCCAGCGATCCCACCGACAGACTGTGCTGCATACGGTCCTTGCTCGTCGTCTTCATATTGATAGTTATTAATATTCGAAAGTCGTCGTGCGGTGGTGAAGGAGTACGAGAATATGTGGGGGACGTGTGCGGGTGAGACACCACCACCTTCGTCCCGAATGCGTAGTGAGAGTAGAGTGGGATGTGAGTTTGAGTTTGCGTCTATGGGTGCATCTGTGGGTGGTGGAGACGACGAGGTGGCAGACAATGGCAAGGGCGCAGCGATGGTAATTCGCACAGGACGTGGCGTTAACGAGGATGAGGAAGATGACCGCTGCCGCTCGACAGAGGCGCGGAACGCATTCTTCAAAATTTCTGTAAGGATGTACTCTATATGCACAGGCACATATCTGCAATCATGATGTTTAGCTGAACACGTTGTATCAAATGTGTAACTCACGCAAAAGTGGCGTTGACGTCCCCGTCAATTATGATCTTCGGGGCGGAACCAAGTGTCGCCTCGCACAGTTCTGTGACAAACGACGCACACATCCTGATCATCTCTGCAGGAGAGCAGCGCATGTGTACGACACCTATGTGATCTTCAGACGCTCCTTGAGTTTCCAAGTCGCGCGAAATGGCGATATGCTGCTCGGCAAGGAGACGCACAGCGATGCGATTGCGTATCGCGGCATCCAGAAATGTGGATATTTCGGCAGGACTGAGATACTTGGAGCATTCTTGAAAGCTGTGTGGTATGGCTGTATGTTCAGAATACTATATGAACGTTATACAGACGCACCCCTTTGCCATGATTGGTATATCGTTGGTGTGTGCTCTGACAAGAGCTTCAAGCTGCGCGGTAAACATCTTATTTTCCTCGAGGGTCTTCACTGAGGGGTAAGTTGCTAGGTGCTTAAAGCTTTTACGATGGGCGGCCAAGATCCTGGCTATGAATGGGTTGAGACCGACGATAAACGGCAGGTTTTCGAAAGCTCGGACACGCCAGCCAAACAAACGAGGTACTTCAGTAAGGACATATCCGACAGATTCGAGGACAGACTCGGGAGTTACAGGGCGACCGAAGGATAGAAGAGTAGCAAGCGTGAGTGGTCGCGGGGAGTGTGTAGCATATTCATCCAATAACGGCGCTATCTCGGCGGGTGAAGGCGAATCAAATGGTACAGATTGAACATTCAGCGCCCTTGTCCGCGAAGGCAGTACAAGAGTGGATTGCAGGACACGTCGGCGAGCAGCGAGTCTGAACATCCTCGACGTTCAGGAGCATCATACTCGGTAGTTAAGCGCTCGCGCTCTCGAGCGCATCAATTGATGCGCCCTGAATTACCAGGCGCGAAAGCCTGCGGTCGTGTAGAGATGGCATTCATGTAAGCTACGTGACTGTATTTTGGTGATATATAATAAACAATGCAGAGCGGGTATCGGAATAGATTAGCGTGGTATATCAATCCGGGACATGGTCTTTGTATACGTGCGACTTGAGATCCTGCGAAAGGCTTCGTGTAAATCTTAACGCGAGCCTCGTGAAGAAATAATGCGCACCGTTCGGCTTGCAAACCTCCTACAACATTCCTGTCCGTCGACCACCATGAGGCATACGTACCAAGGCTCTTCTTGCATGTCTGAAGCAGATTCACCGTTTGGCCGAGCCTATTCGAACGTGAGCATGATTATCCGAAGACTGTCCCAATCGCATATATGGACTGACCCTAATCGACTCTGAGAGCGACTCCTTGTACGCGTTCAATAGTTGAACAGAACGCTGTACCCGATCCCGCTCCTCAAAGAAATTCTGCCACTGAGTCCAAAGGTCTTCTTTCTCCTTTGTCACGCGCTCGATATCGGCAGTCAAGGTCTCAACAGCGTGTGTCACAGATGCATGCTCCCCATCCAACATATCGTACCTTTGCTGCACTGTGCGGGATTGCTGTATCGCTTCATCGAGGTCCTTTCTCAACCTGTCGTTTTCGCTGGAGAGTCTCGCCTGGGCCGCAGCGAGTTCGATCACCTGCGCGCGCGCATCCTCGGTCTCCTTCTTGCACTCTGATAGTGCAGAGTCTAGCATCTCCGCATCGCTTTCTCGCTGCTGCACCTCGCGAGATCGTTCCGCCAGTGTTTCCTCCAAGCGCTCTTTCAAGAGGGTGATCTCTCCTTGTAGGGATTCCAGCTGCGCCTTCGAAGCTGCTGTTTCCTGCTGCAATGCATCGTGCTCGCCCTGAAGCGCCACAAACTTCGCGTGCAAGGTCTCGGCTCCTGTCTTCGAAGCTCCAAGTTCGCCTCGTAGTTTTTCGTTCGCAGCCTGCAAAGTAGCGATTTCAGCGGAGCTGACCTCGTTGCAACTATGAAGCCGAGCTTTCTCGACTTCCAGATTGCGGAATTCTTGTAAAAGGCTTGATATTTGCGCTCTGGACTTGGAGAGCTCAGTATTGAGCCTCTCAACCTGGCCCTTGAGCGCAGTATCACTTTGACGCCGCTGCACCTTCTCTTCCTCATGAGTGGCGAGCGTGTCCTCTAACCTTGAGAACTTCTCCTTCCACTCTTCCACCTCCGCTTCCAGCCGCTCCTTCTCGATGTCTAGTTCATTGACCGTGTCTACCCACTCCTCCTTCTCCGTGAGCAGCCTCACCCGCTCCGAGTTGGCCTTCTCTAGATCTTTTTCCACCGATGCATTCTTTGCCTCAACTTCACACAACCGCTTCCGCAACTCAGGCTCTTCACCT